>PVLA01003992.1:0-18740 GCA_004027455.1 Hydrochoerus hydrochaeris | reverse complement strand
CCACCGGCTGCCTAAGACAGGCACAGGACCAATTGCTGTCCTGCAGGCCCATGACGGGTAAGGCCTGGTTGGGTTCATATGAAGAGTCCTTGACCCGAGACAGGCGCTGTCCTCACAGGGCCTGCCATACTCCCATAAGTGATAAGGGAAAAAATGTAGGGAGCGGCATGATAGCTTCACAGCTGCCGCTCCATCTCTCCCTCCTGTGGGCATCAGCTTACATTTCCCAAGCTAATTAAGTAACAAGATTAAAGTGTAACAAAGGTGAAAAAAGTTAATTAACACATATTGTTTAAGATTATCCCTGCCTGGCCCTAAGCCTGGGACACTTCCTGCTTGGGGTTTAAGTTACTGCCAAAAGTTAGCAAATATATACTCCAGCTTCTAAAAAATAAAGCAGATTCAGATTCACTCGCAGACTGGTGTGCAGTGTCTTCTGTCTCTCACTCGCCGACTCCCTGACCACCTTTGGGACCCCTGAGCCCTGCCGCAGCTGGACTCTGGCAAAAAATAAAGAGCAAAATACAAGATAACAGGAAGGAGGAAGTTAGACTGATCTCGAAGGGGAAGGAGAACAAGAGATAGAAAGGGGAGGAGGCAGGGGAAGAGAAGGGAAATGGGATGAAAAAAGACATTTTATGATCAGTTACCAACTTCTCACAAGGGATGTAAATACTGCGTACCACATGTCTATACTAATAAACTAATTAAAAAAGGATGACTTCTGAGCCTCCCCACCCCCAAAAGGGGGGCTGACTGGGGGTGTAGCTCAGTGTGAAGGTCCTAGGTTCAAACCCCCTAATACTAAAAGAGACAGGCTCAGGATCATTTCACTATCTACCTCCAGAATAGGGTTGAGCCAAGCCCACATAATCCAGTTATTCAAATTATACTGCATTTCCTATTATGATACCAGTTTCCCTCCAACTCCCAGAAAACATGAACAACAGTGTATGAATGGGACAAAGATGATCATTTTATAGCATCTGCTACACTTTACAAATATACTTGTAAACCTGAACAAGCCATAAATACATAGTTGGGAAACTTTACTTTGACCAACAATTTACAAAGTTACCTAAAATTCAAACATTAATGTAAATGGAAATTATGTAAATTCAACACAGGTCAACAGCAAAATTGCTAACTTATAAAATACCAGTTTTATGAATAGCAAAACTATCACTAGTCACACATGGAAAGCTTTTGTCTGGAGGAGGGAATCCTGGGGCAGGGACCCAGCTGCTGGCTAACACACAGCCTGGAGGTGCCCTACCTGCCAGACGGTGCAGATCTGACAAGGTGGGCAACGGCTGCCACTGGTGCACTGCACACATGCACACAGGAAGTGGGCTAAGAGTGCACCTGTTACTTCTATAGGCTCAGCCAGCTGGACCTATTAAGCTGCAGTGGCAGCTTTGATTGCTTGCAATTCCTAAGTGTGCTCTCACTGCAAAGGACAGCATGGTTTAGGTCTGAGACTTGAACATCATAATCAGGTGCAGCAGTAATGAGGCATTCAATGCTGCTGCTCTGATACAAAAAGATATTAATAGAAATGAGAAAACACATGTGTAGCCCTATTACATGTTGTATAATACACTAACGACAAAATTTCTGCACATGGGCTTACCATGTGAAATATAAATGTGCAATTTTTTGTCTGTCTCTGTTAAGCACTGAAACTAAATTCTCAAGAGCTTATAGAATATCACTACAACCACCAAGATTATGAACAGGGCCCACAAGCCTGAGGGGACAGAAGAAATACAGAAATGGTCTAAGCATGGACCAGTCATGGTATATTTTTCTTCTTTTGTAGTTCCTAACAGTATGTGTAATTTGTTAAAAAGTGTATCTATAAATATCCTTTGTATAAACGAGAATGATTTTGGTCCTTCTAACTAAACAAGAATGCTTTTATCTGGGTAAATCTTTATATCCTTTGTCTACTAAAGATCACTTATATGTAGTTTCTAAGCATGACACATTGAAAGGGTAAAACTGCCACTCCACAGGCTCCCACCACTCCACAGGGTGTCCCAATGCGCTACTTCAGAGAAGTTGCAGGCTGAGGAGATGACACATGTTGAGACACACGTGCTAGAGTATGTTACCTAATTTCCCTGGTCCCATTTGTATTGCCTTATACTTGGTTTTTCAAGTGAAAGTCCTAGAAAAGTATTTGCTCTTTTTTGTTGTTGTTTTGTGACAGGGTTTTGCTATGCAGTTCAGGCTGGCCTTGAATTCACCATATAACCTGGGCTGGCCTTGAACTTGGCAGCGATCCTTTTGCCTCAGTTTCCCAGTGCAAGGATTACAGGTGTGCCCCACACACCAAGCTTGGTCCCACTCCCACCTGTAAAATGAGACTCCTTGGATGCACACAGGTATGGCTAGCCCACTCCTGTCCTAAGATTCCAGTGCCAGCCACAGGTCCTGTGGCTTGAGGTCTTCCTGAAAGCCCCAAGGCCCCCTGGGAACACAGCTGTGGGATATCTATGGTGGCAGAAGAGGCTTGCTTGCTGATAAGACAGAGAGTCAGTCAGTCTATTTATCTATCTAAGACATGGTCTTGCTATGTAGCTCAGGCTGGCCTTGAACTCACTATGTAGCCCAGCTCCTGAATGCTGGGATTACAGGTATGCACTACCACATCCAGCAAGACATGTTAAATGCTAAATCTCTGAGTACTTTATGTGTTTTTACTGTAGTGCTATCAAACTATATAATATTTGGTATTACTGGTCTCTCCCAGTATGTTATACAATCTCTTAATTTTCAAATCCATTCATTTTTCTCTGAAACAAAAGATTTTATTGAGCTGTTACAGAGGCCGGCTAGTAGACAAATTCTGTAACTACCAGTATGAAGGCTGGATAGTAGATGGAAATATGTCTCCAAATTCATTTTTGGGGGGCATCAATGGTCTGTTTTCCTTCATTTTTAAAAGTGTATGTTAGTGTTTACAAATGATAGCCATACATTAGTTGAAAAAAGGAACCATTAATTTAAACACCCCAAGGAACTAGCAATTACTGTAGAAGGGCATAATGTAAGGATGACACAGAACAAGCTTGATGCCCAAAGGTAACTTGTCAAAAGCCCTGTGCAGGGACCCTCAGGGCTGGTGGGAGTGGCAATTGGAGCACACAGCCCCTCTTCAAGGGCATCTGCTCCAGCTTATTGCTGCCACTGAGAGTTCAACCTGACATACTTTCCAGGCTTCCAACAGCCAGAAATCTGGGATTCTGTATGAAACACTCTCATTAAAAATGCTTATTCACAGCAAAAATGTGGGCCACAAGGGCACACAGGTGAGTGTAGGAGCACTCTGTGACTACACTGAAGTACAGGTGGATTCAAACAGGATTTCCAATGTCCCAGGCACCCTTCAGGGAGGTAAAGTGAATGGCCAGGGAACTGAGAGGCTAGGCAGAACGTGGACTCAGGCAGCTCAGTAAGTCACTGGTGCTTGAATCAATGGAGAAAACTGTTCATTCACCCCAGGTGCTGAATGCTTAAGATGCAACTAACTGGTCACCCAGTGCCTGGGTTGCCTTGGAAAACACAGCAGCTCCTCCACTTGACTGTGGGACTTGCTTTTCTGGGCTTCCTCTTCCCCAAGCATTAGCAACATCTTTTTTTTTGGTGGGGGAAGAGTGGTACTGAGGATTGAACCCTAGGCTTGTTACACTGAGAAATATCCACAAACCTTTAGGAGACAAGGTCTCACTAAATTCCTAAGTTACCTGGCTGGGCTCAAACTTTCAATTCTTTTGCCTCAGCCTCCCAAGGTTCTGGGATTACAGGTGTTCCCTATCACGCCTGGCCTATTATCACAGCTCATGCACACTACCTACACAATTGTAGCTTACCTCATCTGCCTCACTCCTTGCTGGTGTCTCATGCAGCACACAGTGCTCCTTAATGCACATATACTGAATGAGGGTTTCTCCACCAAGGGCTATAATCCTCGGGCCTGACTACTCAGCAACTCTCTGGGTCTGGTAAAGGATCTGTTCCTTTCTCTACATGGAGTGATGCATGTTTCTTTGGCTCAAGCCTCTGCTCTCTCCTTCACCACTCTGGGTTGGCGTTGGTGCCCAGTACCCTTTGGTCCCACCAACTGGCCTGCTGGTGTACCTGCCTCCTCTTTCCTCTCCTTGCAATGGACAATGAACTTTCTCTCCTACAGGATGAAGGAATCACCGCCCTTCACATCCATTTTCTCCACCTATTTCACTCTACTAGCTTTTAAATGTGCTCAAACCTCTACCATCCTAATTATTTTTATGCTTGGCATTGGCTCTCTGCTAATGCTAACTCTCCCACAGCTGCACCTTCAGGCAGCTCTGTGCTGAGATCTGCTCTTCTGTGTCCAATACAGGCCCAAACGTGTCTCAGATCCACTTGTGGATCTGACCCCCAACCCCAAGTTCTACCTCTTGGTCATTCATTCCAAGTCCCCCTCTGCCTCTAAGGTGCCAATATTCACTCAAGGATACCACCTGCCTTCCTCGTCTCTATTTTCAGCTTGTTGTCTACTTTCTCATGTTATACACAGGACTGCTTCTACAAAAGTAAACTAAATAGCCAAGATCTGCTTAAAACTGTCCCTGATTTCCCAGAATTCTGGACATAACGTTTTGGGGTTTTTTGTACCAGGAATTGAACTTGTGACCTTGCACTTGCCCTCAGGTGCTTATACCACTGAGCTAAATCCCCGGCCCTGGACATTAAGTTTTGATAGCCTGAAAAATCTCCCAGTCCTATCTTGCCCTCTTTCTGCAAAGCCTTACTGTCCGAGACCTAGTCACTGTGAACTACCAGTGCTTGCTGTGCCACCTCGAGGGCTGGCCTAGGCTGGGAGTGGAAGGAGCCAGCCGCACTCAGTTTCCAGTGTTGCAGAGCGAGGGAGCTGAGTCACCACAGGCTCTCCACTTGGCTCTATTCATGTCAAGAAAACTTTTCTTTTTGGAGGGGGTGCTGGGAATCAAACTCAAGACCTTGTGCTTGCCAGGCAGGTGCTTAAGCCATTGAGCTATATCCCTGCCCCAAGAAAGCTTTTTAAACCAAAATGTCTGCACAATAGTCAACTGGCACTTGACACTCACTCTGTGCCTGCCATGAGCCTTCTGGAATGACAAGCTGAGCAGCTCCTGACAGGGTGGGTTCTGGATGCACAGGAGGTGTCACAGTAAGACTGAGTGGCCATGGAGGAGGACCTCCACCCTTACTTTGGTATTTATGGCATATTTATAAAATTTAGGGGCAGAATAAAACTGGAAGGAATATTAACATGGTTACCACAGATTAAGGTCCAAAGAGCTCTCCAGAGGCTGGAAGCCCCGATCCTACTAGCTGGTCTGGGATAGGCTCTGTACTTGGAACAAGTGAAATGCTGTAAAAGAACCATCACCAGGAAGGGACAGCTAATCCAGCATTAGTAAGGAGAAAACAGCCAGGCAGTGCACATCTATAATCCCAGCACTCTGGGAGCCTGAGGCAGACAAGATCACGTTTGAGGTCGTCCAGGGTAACTTAGTGAGATTGTTTCAAAATAAGATAAATAAATTTTTTAAAAAAGGGTGGAGAACATTGCTTAGCGCAAAGACCCTGGGTTCAATCCCCAATGTCAAGTGCACACACATATACCCCACAATGATGTCAGATATTAAGCTCAATTTGAGAAAAATAGCGTGTTATACAACTCAAAAGGTTAAGTGAAGTTATAATGCATGAATGAATTTCAGGGGAGGGAGGCTATAGTCTTATACTGGTAAGTGCAGTTTGGCAATGTCAATTCTGGGCCTAGGGAGCCTTACGACGGTAGCTTTCCAGATGCCTATAAATAACACTGAAAACCACGACTATGAAGAATGACGGTGGAGAATGAGGACACAAGCTATGGTCATATATCTGAACTAGGCAGTGTGTGGAAAGGATGAATTCTTGCTTTTTACCATCTCAGAGGACGAAGTTAATAGTACAATTAGAGAAGGCTGACTCAGGTGAAGTGTGAAGAACTCAACTGTGTCCAGGAAGTGGACCAGGAGTGGGCAGTGCCTCGGCAGAGCTTCCAGCAGCTCCTAAGTGTGCAGCAAGTATTCTTTCTGGAAAGCAGCCATGGGTGGAGCTGGAGCACAGTCTCCTGCCAGGCCCCTCTGTGCCTACTGAGTGCTGTGCTTTGGTGAGTACATGCTCTCTCACTGCTCGGGCCGACTCAGTTACCACAGACCCAGTTCTAGAGAGAAACTGGGCTGTTAGTTGTCCAGTTACAAAGGGCAACAAGTTTTACCTGTATCCCTCACAGTTAAGGCTGTATTTCTTGTCTCTTTTACAATTCAAGCTCTCTGTGGGCAGCTTCTGGTCCAAATCATCTCATCATTTTCTCTTCTACTTGTACCAAGCAGGAACTTAAAACATAAGTCTTAGTTTGAATTTAGGATTTTCGTTAGACTAAAATCAAAGCATGACTTGTATAATGCTCTTCTCATTTTATAAAAATGTTTCTATTTCAGTGTGAATGGCACATCAGAAACCCTGTGGAGCTCTAGAGCTATCAGAGAATGGGCTTTACTCCAAACCAATTAAATTACTCTCTCTGGGATTAATATCCTCTCTCTTCGCCTCCAGCCAAGGGAAAGGTAAGTCTGAGAAAAGTTAGGCTGAGAACTACTAGTTGATCTGACGAAGAGATGAAGAGATTTGTAAATCACCATAAACTAAGACGATGGGCCTCAATATTACCTAAGAGAGATACGTATGTCTCTTTCCTGTCCCCCGTGATGCTTGCGCACGGTGCCGACTGGGTGTGAACCACAGGAACTGACCTGGACTGTCTGGGCAATATGTGGTAGAAAACCATGCTGTACCTAAAATGCAGAACTCACCTGGGTGGTGACTAAGATCAACTACCTGAAGGTTCAATAATTGAGCAAAGGCTAAAAAAATTATGGTACCAACACATCAGGGAATGGTGGGCAGTCTCTAAAGTGATGTTTATAAACATATAAAGAAGCACTGAAAAACACTGAGAATGAAGCTAAAATGAAAAAAAATTCAAACTATTCTTATAAAAGATGCAAACTACCCAACAGGTATAGACTGATAATGAACCCAGACAAATAAGAGTACAACACAATATGAGGACAACTTCAAAACAAATTATCCTCTGGTAAAGTGGAAAAAGCAAACAAAAAACCCCTCCTAGGACCGGGGATTTAGCTCAGTAGCATAAGTGCCTGCCCGGCAAGTGCAAGGTCGTGAATTCGATCCTCAGTACCGCAAACAAAAACAAAAACAAAAACAAAAACAAAAACCCCTCCTAGCTTCTTCCCTCCCACCATGGATAGGAAACAACTATAGGATCTGCTTTATTTATTCTCTTTAGATGATATTTAGATATAACACTGTAAGGCCAAAGGGCACCTGCTGGAGAACATAAAGCCATGATGCATGATGTGTATGGAATGAGCAGAAACCTTTTTACTCATAAAGCAGCACAAGACACCTTCCATACCTGGCCCGAGCAAAGGTGACCGATTCAGCTGAGTGCTGGCCTGGTGCGGAGGTGGTGTCTCGCCACGGTGCGAGGTGTTGGTCGTGGTGGTGGTGGTGGTGGTGTTGGTTGTGGTACTGCTCTGCATGACTGGGTTGTTTCTGTCCCACATGTTTACAGTTTTATTGTTGTAGTTGCTTGGGTCCCCCCAAGCTGAGGTACCATCATCAATTTCCATTTTACGCCGGATGGACGGTGGAGAGGGCTCCTCCCAGCCAGTGGCCTCACTGTTGTCCTTCTGCTTGGCTGGTACTGGCCCCCCGATCCACCCTGTCCCTGTCTGTTTAACAGAAGCAGCTCCTCCCCAGTTACTCACATTGTTGTCTTGGGGTTTGCCGGCCCAGTTCTGTTGGGGACCAGGTTTCAGAGACTCCCCCCAGTTTGTACCTGGATTCACTTTTGTATTTGTGCTACTGCCCCAGCCACTGGTCCCAGATCTTGTGGCATCGTTCCAACCAGACCCTGATCTAGCACAGTCAGCCTCCCATCCAGATCCATTTTTCTTCCCATCTCCCAGGTGTCCTAGGACTGATGATGAATCTGCCCAGTCCCCGGCTCCTGTGCTCCAGGCTGGGTTCGATCTCTGTCCTTCCCCCCAGTTTTGGGATTTGGGCTTCTGAGGCTCACCCCAGGTGGGTGATTTGTCCTCCTGATTTACGGTCCCACTCCAAGAATGGCCACTCTTGGCAGCAGCAGCATTATTAACAGCAGTAGAGCTTATTGAGTCCCCCCAAACCCCGGGGCCACTTGGTGCTTTGTTGTTGCTGTCTCCCCAGCCTGGGTTTGCTGGCACGGCGGCAGGTGGTGAGCTGACCCACCCCGATACTGAAGAGGTATTTGTACTGTTCATGATGGACCCATCGTGCTTCCCCCCTGAGTTTGAAGGCTGAGTAGCTGCACATCCCCAGGCCTCTGTCCCATTGTCATTTTTCCTTTCAGACCTAGGGGATTCTTCAAATTCCCAGGCAGTGTTTTGCTTCACAGGGGTCTGTCCCCAACCAGTATTAGACAGAACTCTAGGGTCCAGATCGTTCCTTGGCAGCTGGACATGCCCTTGGTCTACAACCCCTTTATCTCGCCTCCGGCCCTCTCCTGTGCCCTCCCTCCCGGTGCCTCCTTCATTGTGATTGCCAGACCCATCACTGCTTCCTTCACTTGTAGCTCCAGAAGATGCAGCTTTGGCCCAAGAGTTCATGTGTTCACTGCCAGGCTGCAAGGCAGAAGTCTGGCTGGTAACACTGGGACCATCCCACCCTGTTGATCCTTTCCCATTGATGTCACCACTGGAATGCTGGTTTGGAGGCTTTCCCCACTCCCCATTCACACTGTTAGAGGAACTTTGGCTGGGGTGGCCCCAAGCTCCTGAATGGACATTACCAATGCTACTGTTGCCATTGCCTCTGCTCCAGGTGAGTATCCCAGGACCTGCTGGAGGCCCAGACTCCCAGGCACTCCCTCCATTCCCTTCTTTTTGCACAGCACTGCTGGATCCATTTTGTTTAGCACTTAATGCTGAGTTCACAGTGTCTCCATTCCCCTGGCTGAACCCAGAATTGCTATTTCCTGTGGCAGGGTTACTGGGGGACAGTCCCCACACAGAACCGCTTATTCCTTCACCCCCACCCCCACTGCCTTGGGAAACTGATGATCCATTAGCACCAGGAAGGCCTTGCAGGTGGGGCGAGATGATGGCCCCCATGCCAACAGCCATGCCCCAGTTTGGCAGTCCATTTGTCTGCATTGCATTGATAGGGTTTGGTGAGGAGCTCATGGGGTTAGTGTTATTTGGTCCATCAGTGTTAAGGTTCTGAGGTTGTATGCTGAAAGACACATTCTGAGAAGTGGACGTTTGTGGTTCTGTGCTCTCTTGTGGCAGCAGGTTTCCCCAAGCACCCAGCGTGCCTGCTGGGTTCCCATTCTGGCTGCCCATATTCTGTCCAATGGCACTGACTGGACTGCAAATACTGGAAGGGTTGCCTGTCACCACAGTTCCTTCATGTCCAAGTACAGGCCAGGCAGCTGGGTTGGCATTAGGGTTAAGGTTAAGATTAATGCCAGTGTTGGAGCTGGAAGCACCCCAGCAATTCTGACTCCTTCCATCTCCAATCATGTTGTCCATTTTTCCATCCCCACCACTGACAGCGCAGTGAGCCAGGCCCAAGCCTGAGCCAGAGGCCAACCCCCACACTCTGGCTGCACTTCCATTCCCGTTCACCCCCCCTGTCCCAAGGGCACTCTGATTAGAAGGGCTTTGGACCAGCGCGCCGTTGGTGCCATTATTGCCATTCGTCTTCTTGGTGTGTCCTGCGAAGCTGCCCTGGGCACTCCCTGTAGCCATGCTACTGTTCTCAGAGCCACAGGCGGAGGCAGAGTCAGTGTCTGGAGGACATTCTGAGACAGAGTCCGTCTCCACCCCTGTGACGGAAGGCCACGCCTCCTGGTCAGCCCTGTCTACTATCACTTCATCCCAGTTGCAGCTGGCTTCGGTCCTGGAAGGGGGCTGCTGTCCCCAGTGGGGATTTTCATAACGATCCGCCAATCCACTGTGCCCGAGATCTGAAAGAAGTGAGACACAATCAAAATTAGAACTTCCTCCCCCTTGTTAATCAATCGTCAACTAGTCCTGGGAAATCTATTTCAAGTTTTGAATTTGGAATGATAAATGCTAAAAAACAAAGAAAAAATCTGTGTCTTTTTAGCAGTTCCCATTGTAAAGAGATGTTTCTGAAATGATAGTGATGGAAAACTCACTAGCAAACGGCAGTTGTGGACTTCATGACTATGCAACTCCTAGAAATATGCAGACGCTATAAAACAACAAGAGAGACAGGAGATGGTGTGAACTTTTAAATATGGCTTGGTGTTCTTGTCAAGGCTTCCAATCAGAGCTGCAGGATTCTGCATGAGGCACAGACTGGTTTCAGTGGAGGAACACTGTAAACACTGCACAGTTGTAACAACCAGTATGGAAGGTACAAGGCAGGGTGAAAGAAGACATCAGAAGATGTCACCTTCTGCAATCAAAGATACTAGGCGTTACAAATGTTTAATTACATTTATTGTTTTAACTGACCTTATCACAATTTGTTTTATCGCTGTTTTTTTCCCCGTATGTACTGTACCGCTGAGCTACAACCCTAGCCCCTATCACTGTTTCTTACATAGTAATTTAAAATTCTTAGCCCTAAAACTGGTTTTTTGGATGTCCAAGGAACCTTTGTGTACTCCTTTCCTATTTCCTCCTAGCCTTGAGATACCCAGAATAACTTTATATGATATCTTCCTATAGGATTTATGTAATTTCATTCTTATATTTCTTTAAAGAACCCATTATGTTCTAACTGCTTATGATCTCCTATAATTTCTTTCTTTCTTTCTTTCTTTCTTTCTTTCTTTCTTTCTTTCTTTCTTTCTTTCTTTCTTTTTTATTTTTTGGTGCTGGGGATCAAACTCATGACCTAGTGCTTACAAGGTAAGCGTTTATGCCACTGAGCTAAATCCCCAGCCCCCTATAATTTCTTAATTATCTGATTATTTCCAACATTGCAGTGAAACCTATAGTCCAATAAATTTTCCAGTATACTACTGAAAGTATGTACCATTCAAACATAAAGTAGAAGGGCCAGGAATTTAGCTCAGTGACATAAGCACCTGCCTATCAAGTGTTCCATCTCTACCAAGTTCCATCTCTGACACCAAAAAAAAAAAAAAAAAAAAAAAAAAAGAAGTAGACATTAATTGTAATCCCAGTATTCAGGAGGATTGCCGAGAGTTCAAGCCTGGGCTACAAAGTAGGTTCAAGGCCAGCCTGAGCTGCAGAGTGAAACCCTCTTTCAGAAAGTCAAAACAAACAAAACCAAGTAGGAGTTTAAAAAAGTTATTTAATCTAAATATACAACAGAATCACTCAATTTACAAATCCTTTATGGAGCTTCTTTCAGTAATTATGACAACAGATAAACTGCAAAAGATAATACCTTTTCTTCTAGAATCTTTTAATCATCATGTTCTCTTTGAATTTATTTGAACAACAATCTTATTTGTGGATAGTTAAAACAAGGCAGTATGTAAAGTATCACAATCACTAGAAAGAACATACTAAAGCTAATAGCAACCTTATAAAAGAGATTTCTGTGGCCTGATTTAAAAGTAATTTAGGGGCAGGGATATAGCTCATTGGTGTGGCACCTGCCAAACAAGTGGTAGGTCCTGGGTTTGATTTCCATCCACAAACACAAAACAAAACATCATGTTTAGTAAAAAAACCAAATAGGAATAAACAGGAGTCTCTATAGAAGCCACTTAAAAATAAGTAATGTAATAAATTTGTAACTATGCTATAGGTGATTCCAAAGTAGACAGGTGAAAAACTACACAATGTAGATGAAGGCAGGCAATAGGAAATGTTAAGTGTCTAATCTACTATAAAACAACCAGGTTTTTAATTGCCAAATGTTAGTTAGAGGTTGGCTTTGCAAACCTGGTTTATGACAATTTCCCTTGTTGGATCTTGAAAACTAGCGTATGCAATAATGAACTGATAGAGAAATGAGCTGGTCATCATTTAACACAGAAAATAAGACCAAGCTAATAGAGAGAGACTGCAGCTGTAGTCTGCAAATTCCAACACAGAGCATTCTGCCATCTGTCTCCTTCCTGTAAGAACAGGCTTTGCTATGAGGCGGGCCACCTGGCTCTGGAGTAGGACACACTCAGGCAACCCGCACCCAGACAGCAGGAGGTCAACAGCCCAGGCTTGGCCTTGTGGGGTGACACACGCCTGTAATCCCAGCACTCGGGAGGCTGAGGCAGGAGGATCACTGGAAGTTTGAGGCCTGCTTGGGCTACCAAGTGAGTTCAAGGTCAGCATGAACTGCAGAATGAGACTCTGTCTAAAAAAAAGAAATCCAAGTTTACCAACTCTGAACACACGGCATCATCATTCCTATTCCTCAATGGTTGGACTGTGAGAGGGTCACCCCTGCATTAACAGGATCTGTGTCAAGCTGCTACAGGAGGATTGCTTATCCCCCAAGTAGAAGGGTCACAAGCTGAAAGATGACAGCAACAGGCTGGCAGAGAGAGGAAGGACGAGCTAAGGAGAGCTGCAGGACAACTCACTAGCCACGTGGAAAAAGCAAAAGTGAAGGAGGTTCCCTTATCTTATCTCATATCCACTAGGTGAAGTAAAGACCTAATAAGAACAGCAAAGCTTCTTAGAGCTTAGTAAGAAAATGTAAGAAAGCAGCTGTGTGACCTTTGACAGTACAGCTCCTTTCAGAAGGCAAAAGATGTGTAAGTCATTAAAAAGCTGTTAAGTTGATAATATTAATTTAAAAAACATGTGTATGATAAAAGACATCATTCCTTGGAAACTAAAAAGCCATAGGTAGGGAGTACCTGGTGGCTGTCACAGTGAAGAACTCTTACAGGTCACAAAGAGAAAGACAGAAAACCCAACCAAAAAACGAGGGAAAACAGAAACAGCTCCAGAAAGAAAAGCCCCAACAGTGGCCACCAGCTGAAACACTGAATAGCCTTCCTAAGCATCAGGAAACAGGTTAGTGTGAGGCGCACACCCTGGTAGGGAAGCTCATGTGCCATCTGAGAACCGCGGGGCAGCAACAGCCACAACCCTGAAGCAAATATGGAAAAAAACAAACAATAGCAAAACTAGGTTAAATTTTGATTGTGGATACAGTTGCATTAGTTTCTATATACATTCTATTTTTAAAACATTTCAAAAAGGTAAAGAATTAAATGATACAAATTACAAAACTTGATGACATAAACAGAGTCTCAGAGGTACCTAAGCCAAGGTTCTTAGTAGGAATGTAATTAAAAAAACAAAAATCCTATGAGAAAACTATGGTAACTTTGAGACAGCATAGGTTCCATGTGACTAAATATCAGCCTAATTACTGAATTATAAATCTAATTTCTAAGCTCCTTGAGGGCACTGATGGTCCTTTGTAGTCTTAGTCCGTAACACTGGCCACACATCAGGCAGTCACTGTTTCCTAGGTTAGAAAAAACATAACTGTACAGGCCAGAAATCCAGCTTTGTGCTAAAGTTCCCAATCAGCTGAACAGTCTGAAGTCAATTCCCAACTCTGAATGATGTTAGTTTATTTAATCTCTCAGGTTCTGGGCATTCAAACTTAAGATTTCTAGGATTTATGTGCACATTAATGTAAGCATTACACACAAAACCAAGAAGCATATCTGATTTGGTCAGTCTCAACTACAGTAAGAGCAAGATGTTTAATGTATCCAAATATTTGTAACATAAAATTTACAGTTTAACCTTTTTCTTGAGACAGGGTCTCACTGTGTAGTTTGGGCTGGCCTTTGTGCACTTCCCGTTGGTTCCACACGCAGGGTAACGCTGGTGTGTGCCAACGCACCTGACTCAGCCTTTTCTGAGTGCAAGACTAACTGCTATTGAGTACACGCACACTGTACACAATCATCGTCACCATCTACTGGGCTCTGTATCCATTAGACAGAAACTGTCCTCCAGTCCTCCAGTCTCTAGTAAAGTCTACTTTGTCTCCATGAATTTGATAATTCAAAGTGCCTCCAATAAGCATTTTGGATAATCAAATCATACAATGTTTATTTTTTTTTTTACTGGTTTATTTCATTTAGCATAATGTCTTTAAATTAAAGTTCACCTTATAGTTGTTTGGCTACATAATATTCCACTGAACAGATACAACACATTTTGTTTTTGCATCTCCTTGTTGATGGACTTTGGTGGCTTCCACTTTTTGGCTATTTTGAATAGTATCACCATGAATGCCATTATCCAAGTACCCATTTCCATCCCTGCTTCAACCTCTTCTAGGTAAATCCCTGCAAGTGGGACTGTGGGACCTTTTGGCCAAGGCACCGTCACACTGGTTTCCAGTGGCTGCATCATTTTTCATTCCCAGTATCAAGGCACAATGGTTCTAATTTTTCACACTCTCATCAGCACTCATCTGCTTTTTTTGAATAATACATTCTAGTGAGAGAGGAGCCATATTATGGTTTTGATTTGTGTTTCCCTAAAGATGCAGAACACCTTTTCATGAATAAAAGGTGTTTTTATAATGAAATTTATTTATCTTGCTTAAAATGAACAGAGTCAAAGATAAAGAGCTATATTACTTAGAGATGAAAAAACCAAAAGACTCAATGAGTTTTCTATAGCTATTATAAAACAACACCAACACAAGCCACTCTTACCCAGATGATTTGGTTTTAGAATTTTTTGACACATATTTATAATCCAAATGTGAAATTATAAACAATAAACATGGGTAGCAAAAATGACACAGCACACTGAACATTTTTGACATCATAGGATAATAAAATGCAGGTGCAACTTTATTTCTCATAAGGAAAACAAACAAACAAACCAACAAACAAACCTGCCTACATTTTGAGCTATATCACAGAGAAGAAATAATTTTATCAACTTCTCTGTGAAGTAGTATGAAAGATAAGTAATAAATTTAATACTGTAATTAAATGTGAATCAGAACCGGATACAGTGCTGTGTGCCTGTAATCCCAGCATTCAGGAGGCTGAGGCAGGAGGATCACTGCAAGTTCAAGACCAGTGAGTTCAAGGCCAGCCTGAACTGCATAGCAAGTCTCTCTCCCTCTCACACACAAACACACACACACACACACACACACACACAAAAGTGAAAGTGGGAGAAAAAAAAAAGGAGAAGCTACTGTACTTGGAAAACACGGAACCCATACTGCAGGTGGACGTGGTTGGTCCTGGTTTCTATTGAAGGGTGAGAAAGGGTATGGCTATGTACACCTCAGGCTGGCCTGTCCACCTCATGATCCTCCTGCTTCGGGCTGGAATTACAGGCATGCACCGCCAAACCTGGCAGTGTAAAGTCCTTTGATTCTTTTTTTTTGGTGTGGGTGGGATGGTACCAAGGATTGAACTCAACCTCACAATTGCCGGGCAAGCACTTACACCACTGAGCTTAAACCAGGGGCCCTGCAGACAGTCCTTTGACTAAGGCGTTTACAAGAGCAAACGAGGGTTCAGGACCAAAGGCTGACTGGAATTAGGGAGACAAGTCTGTGAGAAGGGATTTTTAAAAATTCATATAAATTTTAAAACCTCAAATTTCAAAGAAAAAAATCACTGCAAGGTATACTAGGTACCTGTGCAGCCTAGCTCCTCTGAACATGTAACTGCCTGCTAAGGAGCCACCGAGAAGCACCACCCAGTCTCCCCAGGCTGTGAGACAGAGAACCCAGTGCTGTGCTAGTGGAAGGGACCAACAGTAGCAATGTTAGGTCTATAAAAACCAAGTGCACGGAACATATACAATAAATAGAAGTTACGTGCTTTGTGTTTATCTTTTATAAGCTCTTTTTCCAAGGGCAGGTCCAGGTATTTCACTGAAATTATAAAAAGTGAAACAAAGATTGCTTGTCACTTGTTGCTGCTGCTTCTTTGCTACTTTGCTGCCTTCTACCAGCCACGTACAGTTTCTTCTCTGCCATGCCCTCTGCCTTAAAGCCAGCCAACTGTGAGCTGAAACCTTGACAAACTAACTGGATTCATAAGACAGCAGAGCAAGAAGCAGCAGACAAAACAGTCTCTCTACGAGTCACTGTCCAGACACTGGAACAGAGCACTGTGAGGAAGACAAGAAGGAGTGAAATCGGTCCACTGGAAGAATCTGCAGTGCGCACTGAAGCCCACAGAGAGAGTGAAAAGAAAAACTTCAATGAAGAAGGGAGTGGCTGGTGGTGCCTCTTCCCTGAGATGGGACTTACTGTGTGAGAGGAGCTGTGAGAACCTGTGGACACATGGTCTCAGTGACAGTGACGGCTGGCAACTCCAGAGGCCTCCGCAGAGACATGCGGCAGTGAAAGGGAGCAGCAGACATGGAGGACTGCACTGGCTGGTGGTGAGAGCAGAGGACTTGGTCCTCCTACATGAGAGAGTGAATGGCCGGGAGCCACTGCGGAGATGGGCCAGCTGAACTCAGAACCGAGAACTGCTGGCTCAGACCCAGGGAAACTGCTGAGGTGGTGGTGAGCCCAGCCTGTCTGATCTTGGATCAGGCATGCTGAGATTATCCATTATTCCGCCAAAAAGCTACTGCTGGCTTGCTGGGATAGATTAGCATAATTTGGCACTCTGTCTTCACAGGTTATCTACTAGCGAAACCAGAAAGCATCCTGAAGTGGACTGTTTGTTTTTCTTTCCTTCTTTTTTCTTCTCCTTTCTCCTTCACTGTTTTTATATGAGCATGAGAGTGGTTCCTAACCTCTTTGTGCGTGTGGCTCTGTTTTGTTTTTCCTTTTTTATCTCTCTCATCTCTCTTTTCCTTCAGTCTTCTGTACCGGTGGTCTGTGTGGTCCCTCTTTGTCCTCTAAACTTACTTCTAATCTCTTTCTCTTCTTCCACTTCTCTATTTTCTCCTTAATCTACTTTAAATTTTAACCCCTGAGGGAAAAATTGACACATTAAAGACTTATATATTGCAAATAATTCTCTAGTTTGTTTTACACTTTGTTATAAAATCAAAAATGTAGATCATATATTAAAGTTGCAAATTAAGGGTTAGCTCAGTTTGTCACTTTCTAGGCTATGTTTGATGCTACTGGTGCCACTACAGCCAAAATTCATATAATTGTTCTAAACAACTGTTGGTCCTGGTATTCCACAACTGAGACTGAATAACAGTCACAGAAAATACGGTGGCACAGTGCCAAAGAACCAGGGATTGGGACAATCAAGCAGCAACTTCTCATCTCCAACAAACTGGAGAGGTCAGATCTTGCAACAGACTGAAAACCAAAAAAACAGCTATGCCTGGAAGATACCGCACAGAAGTAGTCATCACCTAAGGGTCCTAAATACTAGCAATAAAGCAGCCTGCAACAGGCAACTGACAAGCATCGCCCCAGAAATCAAACTAAAAAAAGAAAAGAAATGAGCACTTAAACAAGATGCAACCCCAGACATCCAGTTCACCAAAGGCAAACCCAGGGGACAACAAAGTGGGACAACCTGAAAGCTCCCCACCAAGTCTCTCTGAAGTGGAAACAACAAAGCAAATGAATAAGGCTCTGGAAAAAAAAATAAAATCAGAAATAATCTCTCAGGTAACTAGAGATTACCAAAATATACACTATGCTTAGCGATATTAGGGCAAACACAGTCAAAAAAAAAATAGATGAGTTTAAACAAATTATGGAAGCTCAGCAGAAGAAAGAAATGAAATCCACAAAGCAGATGTAAGCAGATATCCACAAGAATAAAAACTCCATCGAAAACATTTGAAGTGCACTGGGGATTTAGCTCAGTGGCATAAGTGCCTGCCTTGCAACTACATAGTCATGAGTTCAATCCCTGGTACCAAACAACAACAACAAAAGATAATATTCGAAGCAAATTAGGCCAATGTAAAGACAGGATCTCAGATCTCAGATATTGAATACAGGCTTGCAGTTAGCAACCAGGAAAAGAAAGATTTCTCAAAAATAACAAGAGACCATGAGAAATCAATCCAGCAGCTCCTAGATCAAAGAATAACTTAACAATGAGTGGAGTTAATGAAAGAGCAAGAGATACTACAAATGACATTAAAAAACCTTCACAGACATCATGACAGAAAACTTTCCTGGCAAAGAAAAAGAATTTGACACACAGAAAAATGAGGCACATAGAACTCCAATTAGCAATGATCAAAAACAAACAAACAAACAAACAAACAAAAACTATAGCCAGGCATAGCATAGCCAAGATTCCAGAAATTCAAACAAGAACAGAATCTGAAAAGCTGTTAGACAAAAGAAACAAATTGCCTATAAAAGAAAGTCCATTAGAATTACAGATGACGTCTCAGCACAAAGTCACAAGTCAAGGAGAGCTTGGAGTGAAGTGCTCCAGGTTGTAAAGGAAAACAACTTTCAACCCAGATTGTTGTACCCCACAAAACTATCTTTAGATATTGGTGGAGAAATATAAGATACTTCCATGACAAAGAACGTCTGAGGTAACTCATGACCACCAAACCAGCATTCCATAATATTCTGAAGGACATTCTAGAAAGAGTTAATAAGGACCACAGCTCCATGAAAACAAACAGAAGGAATTCACTAGGCAAGGAAACCATTAGAAGGGGGAAAAGGGGGGGGGG
>PVLA01003991.1:0-191459 GCA_004027455.1 Hydrochoerus hydrochaeris | reverse complement strand
GAGGAGGAGGTGGAGGAGGACTGGTGTTCACAGAAATAATTTCTTGGAAAAGGACTTATTCCACTTCTAAACATTCTTGAATAATACTCTTCATTATATCTAATCAAAAAATGAAAAGACAAAAGGCAGAGTTGGCCCAACTAGAAAAACAGAAAGTAAAGTACTTCAGATATTCTACTCTATGCCAGTCTTTCTTTCAGTAATTAATAAGAACAGCCCCAGTAAACAAGAGGCTATCCTCCTGGAAATAACCTGGGGAAAGTTGTGCCTATAGTCCCTTTGAGGTGGCAGTGTAATTTTCTGAAAACAACAATTGTAGGAGTCGGAGATGAGGACCAGGTACAGTATTATAAGTTATGATAAATACCAATTTGTTATTAAAGTGATCTAAAATTTTGGACATATATGCCCCAGAATATGGTAAAGATTGGTATGGTGAAAGTTTCAAAATAGTTTATAATTTCCAAAGAGATGCATTATTTTTATTTATGAGCTATGTGCTACATTAAGGGAGAAAGGACAATACAATAAGAGAGCAATGTGAGACACGGTATTAAACCACAGTGACCAGCTATGAGCCTCAGTGTAATCACATATACAGTAGAGATAGTCACAGATACTCAATAGAATCATTTTACAGAAAAAAAAACATTAAGAAAGGATTCATTTATTCATGTTTTCTCAGTTCTTCTTCCATGTACAATTTTCTATTGGGCACCAGGGATTTCTTTACAAGTTGTGACAGGAAATTAAATATGCTTTACAACATAGGGTTAAGGGAGACAGACACAGGGTAATTGCTGTAAAAGAAGGAGCAAACCAATCTCAGTGCAAGGGATATAAAAGGTCTGAAAGAGGAGAGCCAAGCAGGTGGATGTGGAGTAGGGAAATTGAAGTGTGAATTGAAGAAAAGAAAGAGAACTTCCAAAGACCCTAAAAGCAGAAGCAGTATATTGTGTTTGAAGTGATATGTGTGGGGCAGTTTGGATGAAGACTAAGTGAGGTGGTAAGGCTGAGATCAAAGGAAAAAGGAAAGACTCAATTACTAAGCCTATTAGGCTATACTCACAGCAGGGTTTGAGGGATTATCTTAAACTTAAATTGCGTCTTTATGGAGTGCATTACAAAACTACTTTATGGAACATAAATTGGGACAACATGGCAATCATGTGGGTAGAGACATATTGTAGAATTCTGACTAGGTAAAGCAATCTAATGTGGTGATTAAAAGGCACTGGGATTTGAAGAAATAATCTGATTATTGGCAGACATTGACCTGTATAATATGTCATCATTCACTGGGATGGAGAACAACAAAAAAAAAGAGAGAGAAGCTAGTGCTTGTTATCAAGACCAAGTAGAGACGAAAGTGTTTGTACACTTATGGGTGTATAATTGGACTTCAGAAGAGACGAAAATAAAGACAGTAAGTGAATCAATGGGGAATGAATTGAGATTAGCCAGGAAATTGTTTAAAGTGTAAGGAGGAGAGGAAAGTAACTATAGTGATATGAAATTGAAAGTAGAAGCTGATGAATATAAACTGAGTTATACTGAGATGTAAGAGTCACAGAGATGGTGCAAAAGAGTAAGCAAATAAAATAACCACTGGAGACACTGATGGCATGGGGAAATTTTTAAAGAAAGGGAGAGTTATCAAAAAGATCAAGTGCTCTAAAGAAGGTAATGAAGATAAATCCATCAAATGTATTCAATATACAGCTATTGGAATACTGTGAAAGCAGTTTAGAAAATCTGTGGATTCCTGTTGGATGTGCTGGTGGATGTCCCGTTGGTTTGCTTTGAGCTGTGAGTATACGACAAAGCAGAGAGCAAGAGTACTGTACTTAGAAATTATCAGTGGTGGGTTGAGTTATTTGAAAACTGACAGAAGATGTCTCTGAATAAGAAATTACAGATAAAGAAATGTACACTTCTTCAGGAGGAAGTTTATCTCATCTGTGCAGAAGAGTAAGGGATACAATATTTAGATAAATTATGCTGTAATTACTGGAGATGTTAAACAGTACAAAATATTTTTGTTTGGCTTGTTTTGAAAGTTAATATTGTTTAAACCACCTCAACAAATTATTTTCCCTGGAAACTGCTTGAGTTCTAGTGTATCAAAAGGCCAAAGCAAGGTAAACATACACACGCACACACACACACTCATACACACCCATACACACACGACTGTCACATAAAAACACAGAGTAAAATGTGTAATTGCAATTGTAGAAAAGAGAGGAAATATGAAGTGCTATAAAAGATATAACTGCATGTATATTTAATTGTGTAGGATTGATAACCATATTTCTAAGTTCTTGATGGATTGTTGAACAAACCTGTTTGCAGTCTTACTGTTTGCATGTCCACTTCATATGCTTTAATTTTGTAACTTGAATAACTATTTCTAAAAGAACAATATGTAATTTATCAACTAGTGATTTCTTACTGTTTTTTTTTTGCAATTCTGTAATATTTCTACCCTTTTTCTGTTTTTTCTCTTTAAATAAAAAAACACAGTAGGCTCACAGTTCTATGTATTTTTTAGCAGAAGTCTAAGTGATATAAATATGAAGAGTATAGCAAATTACTCCAGACCCTGGATACCAGTATCCAAGACAGTCAATCTACTCATTATATAAACTGTTAAGCTTGGTGGCTGGCAACTTATGAACAAAATGATCTAACACACTTGGAATTTTCACTTTGCAGTTAGTAGAGTCTTACAGGTGAAATGATTCATTTTATTAAACCAAGACTTCACACACACACACACACACACACACACACACACTCCCCAGGTTTTTGTTTTTCTCCTGTTAAAAACATAAAAGACCAGTCTATCAGCTTCTTAGTAGGAGATGTGAAACCCACAGCAAAAACAAATGTTTTTTGATTCCTGAACTAAGTACTTATTTGGATTTACTACAGAGTGTAAGCACACTTATGGCATTTTCAAAACAACATTATAGTATGAAAGAGAAAAGGTAGTGATCACCCTGAGAGAAATGCTATTGAGGATAACTGGAAAAAAGTCATGTTCTTCATGGAAAGATTCACAAAGCAATTCCATGGCAGAAAAATCAAGTCAAATATTTATTCCAAGGGTTTTTTTTTTATCTGCAGGAGGCTAAAACCTTCAGTGTTTCTGTTTTAATATGTATCTCATATTTTTGTGAATTAGTTTCATGACCATCATTTCCCAAAGGGTCAGTTTTTGAGGAAATTGTTGTACTGGGGGCATATTGCTGTGCTTAGAGGATACAAAACTTCTTTTATTTTATTTCTTTCAATAAAAAGGAAGAAGTTTGCATTGGCCCTTTGGCATAGGACAAATCCAACTTTTCTCCAAATGCCCTGGTTCTCTTACCAGAGCTTCAAACACTTATCACACAGGAAAACATAAGCTGTTTAGCTATCTATTTCAAAAGGAAATAGAAGCCAAGTGCCATGAGGAAAAGTTCACAATAAAGGGGCATGAATAATCCATAGGAGGAGCAAATTTGAATATTATAATGTTTTGTGAATTCTCAGCATCCAGCGTTACAAAGCTCCTGTGAATGTTTGATATCCCTTTCAGGCAGGTAAACAAAGGAAGTTTATATTAAAAGAAATTGTTTTTGCCTTCTAATCTTTCAATTATTCCCCTTAGATTTATGTGTTTTATCTGAATCTATTATACTAGAAACTAGTGGTTAGGCATTTAGTTTGAATTTCTTCAAGGGTACAAAACTGTCTTGCATTCATCAGTTAAATACAAACAATGAATTTACTTGTGTTAAACCAAGTATATTTAGGTTTGAATGTGGGTACGAGTGAATACATGGCACCTTGATTTATGAACTTAATTCTTTCCATGATTCTGTTAGAAAGTGAATTGAATGACAACAGAATCAAATTTCCCCTTAAGGTTAACAATGAACCTAAAGAGTGAATTTGATTTGATTTTCATCCAATTCGGTTTACGACCAGAATCATGGAAAGAATTAAGTTCATAAATCAAGGTGCCATGTATTCACTCGTACCCACATATGAGTACCACTATGTAAAAGATGCTCCTAACCTTTCTTAAAAATTTTAAACCAGAATGTAGAGCTTTGCCGTGTTTTGGAAAGTGATACATTATGTTAGCCATCGCCTCCCTTCTCCTAGAAATTGTCAAAGAAAAATTTCATAGAGTCAGCTCTAAGGCAGAAGCAACATGACTTGAATATATTTGTATGTGTTGTTTATCTGGATTACAGTTGGTTCCATCATAGTTTTTCAAGTAAAAGTTTAAGACAGGTTAAGTAAAATTTATGATTTGAACTGTCTTTATACTTGCTGTTGCTGAGATCTTGAAGAAGTTATTATGTTCTCAATCATCCATAGTTTCTTGATCAAAAAACCTAAGGTGATAATACTGTATATAACTTATGGAATTGTTAAAATCAAGTAAAACTTGTGAAAAACCTTTGTAAATTAGAAAAATGTATATAAATGCTTAAAATATGGTGTGCAAAAGTCTTAATAGAAATCATCTTAAAATTCTTCCCACATTAAATTTATTTATTTATTTTTATTTAAAGAGGGAGGGAAGCAAAACACAAAAAAGGGTAGAAACAATACAGAATTTCAAAAAATAAACAGTAATACATCACTATTTGATACATTACATGTTGTCTTCTTGGATATAGTTGTTCAAGTTACAAAATAAAAGCATACAAAGTGGACATTCAAACAGTGAGGCTGCAAACAGTTCTGTTCACTGATGCAACAAAAACTTAGTAACATGGTTATCAATCCTACACACTTAAGTATACATACAGTTATCTCTTTTAGAGCACTTTCTTTTCCTCCTCTTGCTTTTTTAAAAATTGTTTTATTCAAAGAAAAAATGTTGAAACTGAAAGAGGGTAGAAACAACACAAAATCTCAAAAACAAAACAAAACAAAAAAATAGTAACCAGTAAAAATCACTAGTTGATAATTATATACTTTCCTCTTAGATGCAGTTGTTCAAGTTACAAAACTAAAGTCCACAAAGTGGACATCCAAACAATGAGACTGCAGTCAGTTCTGCTCATCCATCCAACTAAAACTTTAGCAACATGGTTATTAATTCCACACACTCAAACATACATGCAGTTATATCCTTTAGAATATTCTCTTTTCCTTTTTTTCCTTTACAATAACTATAATCCATTCTCATAAACTACTTAGAAGTTCTACACATGTATAAGTCTCTACACATATGCCTAGACTTTCTGTATTAGAGGGAGAAACAAATCAAAACAAGTCAGCATACAAATTCCTAGAGAAACACAAAATGAAAAGAATATACAAAAACACAACTCTAGGTGATCTACAGTAGTCATTATGATGTCTCTAGTTACTTTCAATAAAATTGTCTATATCGTCAAATATAATATAAACTTAGCATTGCTTTATATTATTAATAAAATCTAAACATTGGAGACATTATAGGACTTCAAAGGCAGTTAACAATCAAACCAGAATGGGTATCCTATTGAATCCTGTCATCTTCAGAGTAGTTGCCCCTACTCTGAGACTCGACACTCTCAAGCATACCAGATTCAAATAAAATCAGTCAAGATAAAACTGTGATATAAGCAATCTTCTCTGTCTTATCTCTGCCATACTATTTTTCTGTTGTTATTTGTTTACTTTTCTCCTTCATTCCACTGTCTGCCCCTTTCTTTGAGGCCTTTCTGCCATTATTCCTGGAACCCTGGTGGTTTTCTTCTCTCTTTCTAGAATGTCCTTCAGTATTCTTTGCAGGGTTGGATTGGTGGTCACAGACTCCCCCAGCTCCTCTTTGTTGTGGAAATATCTTATCTCTCCATTAATTTTGAGAGACAGTTTTGCAGGGTACATGATTCTGGGTTGGAGGTTATTTTCTTTCAGGGCTTGGAATATTTCACTCCAAGCTCTTTGTGATTTGATGGTTTGCATTGAGAAGTCTGCTGTGATTTTGATGAGTTTTCCTTTATAGGTAATCTGTTTCTTTTCACTGACCGCTTTTAATATTCTGTTCTTGTGATGGATTTCTGGGATCCTGGTTATTATATGTCTGGGTGTAGATCTGTTTTGGTTGTAGCTGGCTGGAGTTCTATATGCCTCATTTATCTGAACTTCACTTCATTACCTATGTTTGGGAAGTTTTCCTTAAGTATATCTGTGAATAGACTTTTTATTTCATTTTTATTTGTTGCTGCATCTTCATTCTCATATTTTATTCTTAGTTTATAAATCGTCTTGTCATCTTCTAGCCTTTGTATCACTGCTTCCTGGTTTCTTGCTATTTTTAAGAGATCCTTCCTTTCATGATCATACTTTGCAAATCTATTTTCAAGTTTTGAAAGTTTGTCTTTAGTTTCTATTAAAAGGTTTTGCCAGGTTTCAATGGAGTTTTTAATTTCCTGATATTCTTTTTGGATCTGTTTCATACATTTTAGATTTTGTTTGTATTCTTCATCAAAGGCTTCTCTCCTTTCTCTGGGTTCCTCTATTCTTTCATTTGTGTTTACTTGAGGATTACCCAGGACTTCTTTTATTAGTCTTCTTATATCTTGCTTCACCTGAGTTAGAATTTCAGATTTAAATTCAATGATGAGGTCACTGGATGTATTTCTTTATTTCCTATGAGGCTGGTCTGACATTACAGGTTTGCTGCTCTCAACCTCCTCTGCATTTACCTCTGTTGGACTCACTTTCCCTGGTTCCGCAGTTGGGGACCTTTTGCTCTTTCTCTGTCTTGTCATGTTTTCAGCCCCCTTCAGATGGGTGGGTGGTTGAGGTCTCTGGGTCTTTCGTATTGCTTACAGTTTTTCTGCAGCACACTTGCTAGGGAAGTACTGCCTCCCAGTCTGCTGCAGATCTGTGAGTTGCACACTGAGAGCTGGCTCCTCCTCCTATGTCAGTCAACTAGTTTATGCTTCACCAAGTTTGTGTGTTCCCTGGGGATGCCACTGGCCCAGAAAAGCCTTTTCCCTGGCTATTGGGTTTCAACCAGGGGTGTGGCCCTGTCTGAGCAGATCCCACCAATCTGCTTTGGACTAGGAGTCTTCAGTGGATGCTGCCTTGGGTTTTGATGCAAGCCTTCCCTGCCCAGCTCCAAAATGTCACCCAGCCAGTCCTTCCGGCTGATGGCTGGGGATTCCAGTTCCCATCACTCACCAAAATTCATGCAGCTTGACTGGCTGTTTCCACTCCTTGTCTCAGCACCTCCTCCAGCCATGGGTCTGGAGCTCACCAACCCCTGCTCTTGGCAGGGCCACGATCTCAGCTCGAGTGTGAGTCACCTGACTTTAAGAAGTGCCAGTACAGCCATCGGGGCTTGCCCAGCTCCAGCCCTCTGTCCATGCTTCTTTTTCTTCTTTCTTTTTTTCTTTTTCTTTTTCCTCAGTTTCTTCCTGGGTCATGAGAATTCCTCTCCTTTTGTTTGGCTTTCTCCATGTTGCCAGATTACAGTGTCTAAGTTGTTTTTATTTTTTTTTTTTCCTCAGAGAAGCTCTCTTATCGTACCACCACTCAGTCGGTCATCTTGCAATTGACTCCCCCTAATAAGATTATTTATGTCTCTACTAGTCATCATCTAATAGGCCTGTGTTTTCTACTAATACATTACAGCAGAAAAAATATATTGGCTTCTTAATTAATTTATATCACAAGTTGTCACTTATGTTCACATTCTATTAGAACTATATAAGTCTTCCTAGAGTCAGAAAAATGGTGTGAAGCAAGTGGAAAATACAACCCTGACATAATAGTAAAACAGCAATAAGTCAGTCACATATAATAGATGCATGAGATTATAATAGACATTAGTGCATCTGCCTTGTGATGTTTATGCTGCTGTCTTTGGGACTTTTAAGTCTTTTCATAAAATAAAACCAGAACCCACCCTTGCAAGTCAAATACTTTATCATTTTGATATAATAAGAAAAATGTCAAGCCTTTGATTGCAAATTTGCCTGACCAAAAGAAATATAATCAGTGTAGCTTGAAAGTGACCCTCATATAAGATTTCAAGGGAATCTCTGAACTTTGAAATTTAATCTATGGGATTGGAAAGACCCAAAGTGAGAAACTGAGCAATATGGAAACCTTTCAACAATTCCTGTCATAATTTTGTGAGAAATACTGAAAACTACTGCAACAATTTCCAGTGAATTTATTAAAATTAGCATGTACTTATTGAGATGACTAGTATAGCTTTTGTATGTTTTAGGAGCTAACTGAATTCATTCTGCAAAGATTGAGGGCATAATCTCAAAATTCATTGTGAGGTGTCTCCTTTGCCACTTTATAGTAATAGGTGAGAAGCACATGATGTGCAATAAGAAGCCATTTCATCCTTCCTGTGAGCTATGCAATCCAAGCAATGGCAGGAAGAGAGAAACCAGTTTGCACTTCCCGTGAGCCGCCCAGCATGGGGGCTGAGAATCAAGAAGTAACTCCTCCCTCCCCAACCAATAAGCTGGTTAAGTGGGCAGGCTGAGTTGATAGCAACTGAGGTACAAAAACATCTAAATGCTTGTATCATTTGATTGACTTTGCAGGCCTCAGGCAGAGTCTGAGCATCTATTGGAAGGATAACAGTTTTCAGTATAGCAAATATGGGGCATTTCCTTGTATCTTGTTTTTGAAATCCAATATTATTCTCACTGTTTTGTTTTGTTCTGATTTATTGCTTTATTTAATATTCTGTTTTGATTGGTTTTATTCTGTTTTATTTAATTTTACTATGTCTGATGTAATGGACAACTATTATGAAGATAACAAGATATATTGTGATAGCTATTGTTCATTTCCTATTCTCCTGTTTTGAAGTTCTGTATCATTTTGCTGTTTTGTTTTGACTGACTTTAATCTGTTTTATTTTTTTATGTTTTATGCTCTTTAAAATAAAAAAGAAGTATATGAACGTTATCAGAATGCAGAAGAAAACAAAACAACACACAGCAAAACATAAAAATTACTTTGGCCTTCTTAGACTCTCATTGTGTTGACTTGCTGATAGCTACCTTTTGCTTTGTGTGCTCTCATTCTCAGCTCTGTATTCACATTTCTTCTTCTGGATCTTCCTCTGCTCTGGGCTGTGAATTTCTTTGCATTTCCTAATCCCTCAAGAGCCTAGCTTTCCTCTTCTTATTTCTACTATCTGAAGTAATAGTTTTCAAACTCTTTATCCCTCCAGTATGTATTCACTCATAGCATCCTATTTGTTTCTTCTTTATATTTGTGTAAATATCTGTAGATATTTGAAATTATTTACACAGATATGAATTTCTATCTGTATATTTATATACTCAGCAGTTCTAGAAAAGTTGGCTACTGCTTTCCTCCAAAATAATTTCTTTTAAGAAATTTCTATGTAACCTTTCACTAAGTGGCAGAAACTTTCCCTAAGTACCTTTAGGAACAGTCCTGCCTCTACATCCTTCCTAAACAACTCCAGGTTCTTCTAACAATATCATTAGCAAGGTTATAGAACTAAACACTGTATTTTAAACCAGTTAATCCACCCGTACAAGAGCCATTTTCATTACAGGAGCTTCCAGTTAAGAGGGATAGCAACACATTTCTTGTTCAAAAATTTGTCATTGGAGGAATATATGATATTTTCAGTGAGACATTATTATACCCCACAAGGAATCCAGTGTAATGACATGGTTGCTACATGTGAAGGACCCATAAGGTTTTATAATTTTATAGTAATGGAAATGAAATGCAAGGTGCTAACTCCAAAGAAGGAACTAGACAGAAAAGAAAAGAAAGGAGCAGAGTTATTGGGGAACTACATACATGCCAAGTGCATTTCCTCATTACCTCTCATGTACAGAGAAATACAAGAAAAATAATGTTCACATCCTTTTTCAGAGCAGAAAATCTCAGGATTGAAATTGCTGGCCAAGGTCACTTATCTAGTAAATGGCCAAGCAGACACACTTAGTTCTTTATGACTTCAATTCTTCTCCAATACAAGACCCTGTGGGATGCATTTCCGGGAGTATGATGTGCTTAAGAACAGCATGGGTACACAGTTAGAATATCACATTTATGTTTTTTAATAACAAAATAAAACTGTTCCTTAAATCTTAGATGAATTTTGTATTTTAGGCATGTTTTAAAATATACTGAACATTTTGACCACAATAACCAAACCAAAAGCGAATAAATTTAAAATGAAAGTGTAGTCATTCATTACTTAATCATAAAAATATATCCAGTAAATGTCTCACTAAGTGATTTCATCATTGTGCAAAAATCATGGTGTACACTTACACAACCTCAATAGTAAGCCTGCTACACATGTAGGCTGTATTTTATAGTCAACATTTTCTAGGCACAAAAGATATTCATAATTTTACTGTACTGATGCCTGAAAGCAGTTATAAAGCTTAAAAATTGTGTATCTAAACATAGAAACAAAGAATCATGTGTCTAAATCCTGAAAGGTGTAGAACAAGTGATTTTTAAAAGTGGTGGATATGATCACACACACCTATCTTTCAAGCACTCTGGCAGGCGGACAGGAGGAGGATTGACAGTTTGAGCCCAGCCTTGGAAACGTACTAAGACACTGTGTCAAAATTTTTAAAAATAGATAAATTATAATAATATATATATATATATAATAATAATAATAATTATTATTATTATTATTTTGGTACCCAGGATCGAACTCACGACCTCCTGCTTGCCAGGCAGGCGCTTATGCCACTGAGCTAAATCCTCAGCTTTAAAATATATATATTTTAAAATTTAAAAAAATATATATAGAGAGAAAGTTGTTGCTGTGTCAGTTCCCAACAACAACAGTAACAATAAAAACACACCCATACACAGAGATTTAAAATGGATACTTCTATCTAGGTGCTTACTAGGAAAGGAGCTCCTATGACTGCAAGTTGGTTTGTGCAAGACAGGAAGTGCGTGCCCATCAGTGATGGCTCGAAGCTGTTACTATGTGCTGCTGCAGAATTAATCAACACTGCACTTAGGCTACTCTATGTGTATAAAAAATAATATTAAATTAACCTTATTAAAAGTATATTTTTACTTTATAAGCTTTAACTATTTTTAAACATTTTCAATCTTGTGATAACTCAAGACACAAGAACAACTTTGGCAAATATCTTCTTTCATTACATATTTATTTTTTTAAGTTTTTTTTTGGCTTTTGATTATTTTTTATTAATAGCTAAGACATAAAGATACACATCAGCCTAAGCCTACACAGGATCCAGATCATCCATTACAGTAGTTCCACATTTAGTCTCACCAGGGAAAAGAATACACAGGGGTCTTCTCACTCCTAGATTCTTGAAAGACTGCTGAAGTCACCTTGTTAGGTAACTTTTTTAAAACAGCAAGTCGAAGGAGTACATCACAAAATAACAACAAAGCATGTAGCAAATATATGAACCAGTAACAGTTATTATCAATCCCATGTACTATCCAAAATTATATGTGTTACGCTTTTACATGACTGGAGGCCTAGTAGGTTTGTTCACATCAACAAAGGGTTACCATGTTATGATGCCTACATGTCACCAGATGATGGGAAATTTCCAACTCTCCAGTTGTGTATGGACATTATCACTGAACAAAATGACATTATGCAGTATGTGACTGTAAAGAAAAAAGGAATATAAATTACCTCCTATGTGGAAGTAAAGGAGAAACAAAAACAAAAACAAAAACAAACTTTGTAGGCCCAATGTGTCCATGAAAGGACCATTCTGAAGAAAGAAGAAATTAGACAGCATTGTAGAATGTGGATGGGGTAGCAGTAGTGGGAGTCGTATAACCAGAGGAGAGGAAGCTTATTTGCAGAAAGCGATACAGGGAACAATATAAAAAGCAAAGTCACAATGGAAGAAATGAAAACAAAATAAAATGAAGCTCTTCCATTATTTTGAGTCCCATAAGAAGCATATGAAACAACAACTTGCTGTCAATGAGACACTGAGTGTTCCCATCAGAACTAAGTTACATTAAACAGGAGCAGCTCTCGTGGTATTATGCTGCTGTCATTTCTTGGTAAATCCGTGTCATTAGCATTGATTTCTCGAGGAGAGATTAAAAGAGGTTTAGTTAGGAGAGTAAGGCAGGAGTGGATATTATCCAAGCCAATGCAGCTCTGGGTCTCCAAGATGACATTTTCCTCTCTGCTTCATTAACTTGCAGAGCTTGTTGAGCTTTGGCTGTTTCTAATTAATTCTTTTACTGGCTTTTTTGAATGTGTATCGTGGCTGGCAAACCATATAAAATGAAGAAATCTCTCTAAGGTTTTACCCTTTTAATTATTATTTTTATTGCTTAAATGAAGCTCCAGAATTGCAGATGTTGACATTTTGGTTTATTCCAGTCATTAGAGTTTTCAAAGGTGGGAGGGGGAAGGAAGGAAAGGGTGAGAGGACAGGTAGTGTTCAGTGGAGGAAACGAGGTGAATTGGGTCTAACTGCAAAGACAAACACGGAGAAGGGACAACAAACAGGTTTTGAAAAAGTGACCTCCATGATGGCTTTGCCCTTTTAAAGAAGAGCACGAATGAAACATCTCTGTGAATGAGAGGCCATTCCTAGTGTTCCCCTAGACCAGCTCATGATGGGTGACACAGGCTTTGCTGCTGCAGGTGCCATTGGCTTTTATTTAAGCAAGTATATTCTAGAAAATATGATACACAGATTTTTGGTACTGTTGTCTTTGTTTCCAGTTGGATATTAGAAAGGAGAAGAATAACTCTAGAAAAGAAATACACTTTGATCAAAGCAAATGAATTAACAAATACAATTGCTTTGGTGATCTTACTAGCTTTCATAAGCTTAGTAAGTCAGGTTCAACTAACATTAATTGAACATCTACATAAGAAAAAAATTAGGCTGGGCATGCAAACAAATGCTGGGAGGCTGGGTATAGAAGGCTTTTTTAAAAAGTAATTTTAGGGAAATATGCCCTTTATATTTGACATTGAGTTTATAATGTAAGATATATTCAAATAAAAACATAACACCTGCTATTACCAATAGTTTCCTTCCCATATATTGAAAACAAGTATGATCTGTAAATCAGTTTTTAAAGTTGGGAGCATTTTTTCTGCAGAAATGTGTTTTAGTTCCCCAGCCACTCACAAAAGCCTACTTAAGGCATAATGTAGCTGAACTATAGTAATGTCCCAGTAACAGCACAGAAACTAAATGCAAAGTGGAGCAATGTTTCTATGGAATAATGCATTCAGAAATTAAATTTGCATCTCCAAGAATGGGTCTCTGCCTGCTGCGGTGGGAGGGGAGTTATCTTAGCTCCAAGTCCTCAGAGTCCCTTTCATTTGCCCTCAGAGTTTCAAAAAGGCAGGGGCGGTAGACCTGCCAGAGCAGACACAGAAATAGCGTGGACATACAGCCTTCCACCCTGTGCACATTAATGATGCATCTGAGAACAAGTTGGCAAAGGGAAAGGAAAAGGGAACTATGAGGAAGACAACAGCAGCAAAAGGATAATGTTTCCTTAATGTTTCAAATTGTTTTCCAATTACAGTGGGAGTAAAGAGGGATTCTAAGATGTATAGACAAAGTGTGGGGGGAAAAGAATTCCTACTAGCAGCAGCAGGTAGGTAACAGGGATTCTGTAGGCATAATTTTTACCAACAAGACATAGGTAATCCCTCTGCTTTGGAGAGGACTTGCTATGAATGGCCAGTGTGGGTGGTGTATGTATTGAAGGGAATGGGCTTTCTCTGAGATTTGAAAGAGTAACTTTTGCAAAGGCAAATTACAGCAAAGCAGACTTACTAGATTGTAGTCTCTCTGTAAAAGTAACGCACAGGCAACTGTAAATGAATCGTACCAATTGCAATCTACCAGGAAGGGCACAAGAGCCAAACTAGCTCTTCAACAAGCAGAGACTTCAGACTTCAGATTCATACTTCTCTTCTGACACTGCAGGAGCCTGCTGAGGAGGTATATTGATTTGTTTGTTTGTTTGTTTAAAGAAATTGCATTCTTGGAATCATGTGCCCCCTTCACTGTCTGTAATCCTGTGCAGGATACTAAAGAATTTGGTCCATCAGCCAGATGTTGGGAATGGAGATGCTGAAACTTTAATTGGAGGAATGAAACATACATAGATACTGAGTGCACTGGAAGTTAGGAGGCATATTCTGTTTTCAAGGAATTTACATTCTCTAGGTAAAAATTACCATTAAAATTAAACACTCAAAGAAGCAAAGTATATTTTCCTTCATTTTTATAGTCTGATTGCAAATGTCATTCTCCCCTTCTCTTTTTTTTCCTGGCGTAAACCAAGAAAAAAAAAACACCTTATTTTTTACATTGCACCTCTCTCCCAACTCTGAAATTAGTCCCAGGGAGACCATGGCCATGAATACAAGTGTGTAGATGGCCCACCGAGGAGCCCGTGTAGCGTCTGAGGCTGAGCTAATGAACCAATTCTCTAAGTGCAGAGGCGCTGGCATAGAGCATTTGTGGTACTTCTGCACAACACAAATTAATTTTCCAGGGTTACTGAATGATCCAACCCTAAAATGTTTACTTTCACTTCTCTCAGATGCTGGGCTCTACTGTTCAGCTGCCTCTTAATAAAACCCAAGAGTTCTGAGTTTCAAACTACTTTTGCCCTTTTCTTCAAAATTTCACATAGTTCCCTTCTCCACCTTTACAAAGAGGGACCTCCTCTGTATTTTATTTTTCTTTCAATGAAATAAATGAAAGGAGAGTATGGAGATTGTGAATAAGAGAAGGTGTTTCACATTTCAAATTTATTTCTTTCCAACAGATCTTGAGATTAACTTTCATCTGTGTTTATTCATGTATTTTTGCTTTGTTTAAGGAACACAGAATTAGGAAGGGAGATGGATCAGTTTCTACTTGGATTTGTCCTTACACAACCATCAGGTGTTCTGGCAAAGGAAATTCGGAGTGTGAAGGAATGCTGGAAGGCAGTCATCCAGAAGAAAATAAATCGAAGATTAAAAAGTGTCAGGGTTTTTGCCATCATGTTTTTTCTTTTTCTGTCAAATGCTGTGAATTTCAGGGAGATTGTAAATAAAATGCAAACATGATGTAGCATTTATGATTATTTGACTTTTGCATGACAACTGCAAAGCGGTGAGTGAGAAGGTGAAATGTTCTGGTGAGGACAGCTTCTTCCAGGCAGGTGGCTGAGGCTGGAGAAACTGCCAAAGCACTCAGGAGCAGCCACTGTTGCTGAAGGAATTTTTTCCAAGCTTTTAATTTTTTCCAGAATGCAATATATTGAGCAATAGAAGCTGCCAGCAATTGCCATCAAGTGTGTTATATAAGTGACAGAAAGAGAGCTGGAGTAAGTGACTGAGCCAGGCGAGGCCACAGGTGGGCCTTCTGTTGATGGAGGAATGGTGAGGAACAAGCTAAATGGAGGACACTGAAAGGATATCAGCTTCTCAGGAAGGCACAAAGTTTGCTTTTTAATCTTCCTAGCTTTTCTAGGGACAATACAGCCCCTGTTTTGTTAGGAGTAGCGATAATGCCCATTGATTCACTGGTATATCCCAGAGGTCTGATATACTGATATATTCCACATCCATTGAAAAAATAATAGAATATGGTGCAGCTGGATTCCAAATGAACCAGAAGGGCATGATGACATAAAGGTAAATTGGAGGACAAACTGAATCAGTTCAGTTCATCTTGTAAGCTGGAAGTTCTGGCTTTTAATTCTAATTCTGCACTCTCTGGCCAGATTAACCATATTGCTATCTTTATCTTTTAAACAAATATAGCAATACTCCTGTCTAATGTGATGTCTATGTTGGATAATTTTTGTTGTTGTGTTTGCTTTTAGGAGAGACTTTCAAACCAGCATATATTTGAGAAGAAGACAGGATTTTGTTGTTACATGATTATAAATAACACGTAAATGCCATAATGGCAAATGGAAATTCCCATAACAACAAGGTTACTTGTCCAGAAAGGAGAGTGAACTACTATCCAACATATCCCTGGCTCTCCTTTCCTGTTAATATTATTGAGAATTTATGTTTAAACACCAGCAAAGTATGATTTTGCTTGTAAATTCTCTAGACACTTAAGAGAATGTGTATAAGCTTTAGTAAGATTTAGAGTTTTGTTTGTTTATTTCTTTAGTACCCAAATGGTTACTTATTGGAGAAAAATTTCCCTTGATCTCCCTTGTCCTTGTTGTTTGCCTTTTCCTGCCTATTCAGAGGAAACACATGAATCAGGAAAAACCAATAAAAAACCTTAATGCACATCTTGGAACAGAGATTGCCCTAATATGAGAGAATCTTCTTTCCACCTCTAAGAGTGCTTGGGGACAATCAAGCACAAAGCCTCTGGGGTGACGTGGCTATGGATTATCCAAAAAAGGATCTGCACTACAATGTACTTTGTCTTCTCAAACTACTTTAGTTTGAGACAAAATATTTTCTTACCATTGTCACATTGTAAAAACTCTAATGCATGCAGCCTTGTAAGTATCAACCCAATATTCTGAGGTCAAATTGGTTACCAAGTACTAGAGCACTAGATGCTTTCACAGGAGTTCTAAGTGAATGAAATTACAGTGCATTTTCTATAATTTTGCTATATGTTGATTTTAAATAATGATCAAAGGAATTGGTCATATAGGGTACATCAGTTTTACCATCGCTGGACAAAATATCTGACATAACTTAAAGGAGAGATTTAATTTGGGTCACACTTTACGAAATTCATTGCATGTTGATGTTAAGGCAAAAATATCGTGGGAGAGGGCTGTGATTGAATAAACCTACTTGCTCATTTAGCTAGGAAAGGGACCAGACATAGATTTCAAAACCATACCTCCTAGACACCCCCCCAGACATGCCCAGATGTGTGCTCCAAAATTCTCTACATGGATTCCAAAATTAAGTTCACACACACATGCACAGAGAGAGAGAGAGAGAGAGAGAGAGAGAGAGAGACCTGCACACACACACACACACACACACACACACACACACACATTATACATCCAGAAAGCAAACTAATATAAATATTTGAATACTAAATTTATGGAGCCATCATGAGATTAATACAAGTTACTTTTGGTCTCTACAATTACAAGAGATGGTCAAAGTGGTAGCCATTAGCTTCCAGACATTTATTAGACATTTTTTTTGGTGGAATCCATTTTATTTTGATAGCATCACCATATAAACCTAGCAAGTCCTACAGTTAGACAGTGTGTCATTCTTCTAAAGCACTTTTTCTGGAAGAAGGGCTTTATAGATTTGCGCACTTGGACAGCACAGTATCACTGAGTTTAAACTTATGCTTATGCTTTTGTTTTGTTTTATTATTAAATTTTCATGAATAAGAGGATTATAACAATGATACTTATGAATTTTTCCACCTTAAATTTTTTCCACAGTTCATACTTAAAAATTAAACCATTTGTTATAATATTTTATATTGAAAAATTTCATCATCATCAAGTATTTATGGGATGAAAAGCCTGACCATTAACCTGTCCTTTAGGTATCATTTTCTAGCATTTCTTTATTTCTTGTTATACTTAGTCCAGTAAAAAGTATATTACATGAGGGTAACATTGGTCTGGTGGTCTCACCATTTTACCAGCCTGAAGTTCAATGCAAGTATATCCCTGGAAAGGAAGCAGAAGGGGAAATAAGTACTGAGATGGGACATCTATATATTCTAAAGATATTTGAGTATTTTCATTTATCATCACTAATATTTATTAAAATACTTTAGAAAGTGGAATTTCTAAAAAATTCAGATATCTAATTGATATAAATTATCTTTTGATATTAGTTTAATTTATAATCTAAGAAATATCACATGATAACTAATTGTAAATATGTTTTCCATACATTAGACTACATCCTCTAGTGATTTTTAGTTTTTAATCTAATTAATTAATTGAAATTACAAAACAGAATCTTGCTAAGTTGCCCAGGCTGGCCTCAAACTTGTTTTATTGCCTCAGTCTCCCTACTAGCTGAGATTGCAAGCAAACACTCTTATGCCTACTAAATTTCTAGTTTTTACATCAGTTTTGTTTTTTTGTATGTTAGTGACCTCTTTCTTAATTGATACCAAGTTCTATGCTTCCATGGTTTTTAGAAGATGTATCTGAAGAAATATGAATGAATATTTTCAAAAATGCCATATCCTTTCAAACATTATAATATTCTGACATTCATTTAAAAGGTATTTATTATATTATTTCTAAGTTAGAACTCTATTTTATTAAAATGGACATAGGTACTATAGTGTGTACCTTCAAGAAATTTACAGTTTAGTTTGGGAAATATTTCTCATTAGAAAAGATAGATAACATACTATATATGTCATATGTAGTAGATTAAAGATTTTCAAAATGATTTTTTAATGTCATCTCCTTCAGAATCTGTAGCTTCTGTTACCAATTGACCCAATGTATGTGGTAGGAGTGACTTGTGCCACTTTGTGAGGCTAGCTTTTAAGAGACTGCCACATTTGCCTTCCCATTGACTTGAATCAAACCATCACTTTATGAGGCACTCCAGTCAACTCCACTAATATTTATATTAAAAAGAGTTAAAAATTTCAGTGAAATTTACAAGCACATTGCACTCTCAGAGCAGCAGCCCCATTGCCTGTCTTGTAAATGAGCCATCTTGGAAACAAATCTTCCTACCATATTCAAGCCCAGATGACAACAGCATCCTAGGAAGACCTGGAGACTCATCTTAGATGCTTCCAAATGTCTGATTTATAGATTGTATAAATCTATACAATAAATTTTTTACCATTGTTTTACACTGTTATCTGGCCACATATAAATGTAAATTGACTATCATCTTCCTTCATTTTCATTTTCATTGTTAATATTCATGTTTCTCAAGTCATCATCTTGGCCTTATTTTTCTTTTCCAGTTATGAAATACCTCAGGAGATTTTTTTCATTTCATGACTTTAGTTACTACAATTATGTTGATATTTTCAAAATTTGGATTTTCATCTAAAAGGTGTGTCATGATGTACACATTTGTGCATATCCAAGTAGATAACACGAATGCAGCCTTCTGCCTAGATATATTTCCCAAACAATCTTCTTTGTCTGAGGGATAGCTTTGTCATTTCCATCATTCAAATAGAAATTGATTACAACTATATATAATATAAAATTATGGGTCAGGCAGTAAAATCACTTTATTAATATTCTGTTGATTTGAGCAGTCGCAAATGCTTGCTCATTTAAGAAGTAGATAATAGGTTTCACATTTTTAATGGGAGAGTGGCAAGTGTCTGGAAGAGATTCGTCAGAAAGAAATACTGCAGTTGTTACTTTTGAAGTATTCAACTTGTTACTCAGTACCATTGATTTTGAACTGGACATTGTATTGTATTTTATAAATTTTCTGTATTAATTTCTTTAAAGATTTTTTTTAATTTAAAGACAAAAAGCAAAACAGAAAAATGGGTAGAAATAGCACAGAATTTTAAAAAATAATTAACACTAAATCACTAGTTAATAAATTACATATTGTTCTCTTAGAAATAGTTGTTCAAGTCACAAAATTAAAGCATAAAAAGTAAACAGTCAAACAATGAGAGGCAAACCATTCTGTTCAATGATCCAACAAAAACTTAGTTAATATGGTTACCTATCTTAACACTTAAACATACATATATCCTTTAGAGCATTTTCCTTCCCTTTCTTTTTTATAATATGTATTACATGTTTTGGGTGTTATCACTCCTACAGTTTTTATTACTTTTCACACTAGACACACTAGGTGATATTTACAAATATGATTCTTATTTATTTCATTTATGAGATAGTCTCCAGATGCCTCCATTTACCAATAAAGGCCTCAAGGTCATCCTTTTTTGTAGCTGAGTAATATACCATTGTATAAAAATACAACATCTTTTTCATCCACTCTGCAGTTGATGGGCATTTTGGTTGTTTCTAAGATTTAGCTATTACAAATTATGCTGCTATGAACATGGGTGCACATATATCACTTTGACATGACCTTTTCAGTTTTTCTGGGAAATTGTCCAGGAGGTGAATAGCTGGATTGAATGGAACTTCCAATCCTAATCTTCTGAGAAATCTCCATACTGATTTCCATAGTGGCTGCACCAGTCTACACTCCCAACAACAGTGGAACAGTGTTCCTTTTTCCCCACAGACTCACCAACATTTGTTATCAGTTGTTTTCTTGATGGAAGCTATTCTTTCTGGAGTGAGGTAGAATCTCAATGTTGTTTTAATTTGCATTTCTCGAATTACCAGTGATGGTGAACATTTCTTCATGTATTTATTTGCCATTTGTATATCTTTCTCTGAGAACTGTGTGTTCATCTCGGATGCCCATTTTTGGAGAGGGTCTTTGAATTTGGGGAGCTTGATGTTTTCCAATTCTTTATATGTTCTGGATATAAGTCCTTTGTCTGAGGGATGGTTGGCTAAAATTCTTTCCCATTCTGTGGGTTTTCTTTTCACTCTGTTGGTGATTTCTTTTGAAGTGCAAAACCTTTTCAATAATATGAGATCCCAGTTGTTGATTCCTTGAAGTATTTCCCTTGTAGTATGTGTTTTGTTCATGAATTCTCTGCCTACTCCTCTGTCTCCAAGACTTCTACCTAACTTGTCTTCCAGCAGATTTAGCATTTATGTTTTAATATTTAGATCTTTGATCCATTTTAACGATAGTTTTGTGCATGGTGATAGGCATGGGTCTAGTTTTAGTTTTTGGCATGTGGAGAGCCAATTTTTCCAACACCATTTATTAAAGAGGTTATCCTTCTTCCAGTGAGCATATTTAGCCCCTTTGTCAAATATAAGGTGGCTGAGTGTCTTTGTAGTTGTGTTTGAATGTTCTAATCTGTCACATTGATCCTCAGGTCTATTTCTTTGCCAGTACCAAAGTGATTTTATAACTTTAGCTCTGTAGTATAATTTCAAGTCAGGAATTGAGATGCCTCCTGCCTTGCCTTTGTTGCCCAGAATTGCCTTTGCTATTCTAGGTTTCTTCTGTTTCCAAATGAATTTTAGGAAAGTTTTCTCTAGATCTATAATATATATTAATATTATTTTGATTGGGATTGCAATAAATTTGTATGACTATTTTGGGAGTATGGCCATTTTCACAATGTTGATTTTTCCTAAACAAGAGCAAGAGATATCTTTCCATTTTCTAATATCCTTTTAAATCTCCTTTTTTAGAGTAGTATAATTTTCAGCATATAGGTCTTTAACATCCTTTGTTAGGTTGATTCCTAAGTATTTCATTTTAGTTTTTTGGATGCTATTGCAAAAGTTGTCATTTCTGTAATTTTCCTTTCTGTGAGTTTTTTGTTTGTGTACAGGAATGCTATTGTTTTTTGAGTGTTGACTTTGTATCCAGCTACACTGCTGAATTTGTTTATAACCTCTAGCAGTCTTTTGATGGAGTTTTTTTTTTCTTTTGGTACCGGGAATCGAATTCATGACCTAGTGCTTGCCAGGCAGGCTCTCATGCCACTGAGCTAAATCCCCAGCCCCTTTTGATGAAATTTTTAGAGTCTTCTATGTAGAGTATCATGTCATCTACAACAGTGATAATTTAAATTCTTCCTTTCTTATGCTTATTCCTTTTATTTCTCTCTCTTGTCTGATTGCCCTGGCTAATATTTCCAGAACTATATTGAACAGGAGTGATGATAGTGGATGTCCTTGTCTTGTTCCTGATTATAGAGTGAAAGCTTTCAGATTTTGTTCATTTAGTATAATATTGGCTATTGGTTTGTCATAAATGGCCTTTATGAGATAGAAGTAGACACTGTGTATTCCAAATTTCTGCAGGGTTTTTATCATGAACAAGTGTTGGACTTTATTGAAAGCTTTTTCTGTGTCTATTGAGATGACCGTGTGGTTCTTGTTTTTGGCTCTGTTGATGTGGTGTATTACATTCATTGATTTGGGTATGTTAAACCATCCCTACATTCCTGGAATGAACCCCACTTGGTCTTGATGATTTGCTGCATTCTATTTGCCAGTATTTTGTTGAGAATCTTTGCATCAATGTTCACTAGTGAGATTGACCTATAGTTCTCCTTTTTGGTTGAGTCTTTTTCTGGTTTTGGTACCAGAGTAATACTTGCCTACAGGAATGATTTAGGGTGGATTGCTTCTTTTTCAATTTCATTGAAGAGTTTAAGGAGTACTGGCATCAGATATTCTCTAAATTTTTTATAGAATCCAGCTGTGAATTGATCAGGACCTGGGCTTTTCTTTGTTGATAAGCTTTTAATTACATTTTCAATTTTAATAACTGATATTGGATTATTCAAAGTTACTGTATCTTCTTGGTTGAGCTTTGGTAGTTCATATATTTCTAGAAATCTGACCATTTCCTCTGTTTTCTATTCTATGTGAGATTTTCAAAGTAGGTATTCATTTGAATACCTTGAATTTCCATGGGATCTGTAGTAATTTCCCTCTTTTCAGTCCTTATTGCGTGAATTTCAGATTTTTCTTTTTCTTGGTAAGGTTAGCTAGAGGTTTGTCAATTTTGTTTATTCTCTCAAAAAACAGCTTTTTGATTCATTAGCTCTTTGTATTTTTTTTAGTTTCAATTACATTAATTTATGCTCTGATCTTTTCAATTTCTTCTCTTTTGTGTTCTTTGGGTTTTACTTGCTCTCTTTTTTTTTCCTAGAAGCTTGAGATGTAGCATTAGGTTGTTTATTTTTGCTCATTCTGTTTTATTGATATGACAATTTATTTGTCTCCTAAGACCGCTTTCATTGCATCCCAATTATTATGGTATGTTGTTTCTGCATTTTCATTGAATTGTAGGTATTTCTTTATTTCTTCTTTAATTTCATCTATAACCAACTGGTTGTTCAGAAGGTTGTTATTTAATTTCCATGTATTTATGCAGGTTTTGCAATTTCTTTTGCCATTAATTTCCATTTTCTGTGTGCTATGGTCTGATATTATGCATGGTATAATTTCAATATCTTTGTATTTAGTTAAGAATGTTTTTATATTATTTATAACATTTTATGTTATTTATATTATTGTCTCTTTTGGAGACTGTCCCATGCACAGCTGAGAAGAATGTGTATTCTGATATGGTTGGGTGGAACACTCTGTAAACATCTACTATGTTCATTTGCTCACAAGTATGATTCAGGTCTATTATTTCTTTGCTGACTTTTTGTCTAGTTTATCTATGTCTTTGTGACAATGGAGTATTAAGGTCCTCTGTTGTAATTGTGTTCTTGTGTATTTGGTTTTTCATGTCCATTAGTATTTGTCTTATGTAGTTGGGTGCTCCTGTATTTGGTGCATATATGTTTACAATTTTTAGTTCTTCCTCTTGAATTTTTCCACTAAGTATGTGATGAACTTCTTTATCTCTTTTAATAATTTTAGGTTTGAAGTTCACATGGTCTGAAAATGTATGGAATACTGTTTTACATCCTTTGACTTTTAATCTATGAGTTTCCTTTTGGGTCAGATGTGTTTCTTGTGTATAGCATATCGAGGGATCTTGTTTCTTGATCCATTCTGCCAACTTATTTCTTTCGATAGGTGAATTGAGGCCTTTACATTTATGGATACCCTGCTGTATTATTGGGTGTCTCATAAGGCTTTTAAGTTTTCTCCAGGTTGCAGGAAGCCTTATTGGCACCTCCTCAACCTACCTGACATTCTCTGTGTGGAGTAAGGACTTACCCACACTCTTGACAAGCTTGCCAAGGTTCTTCTTCTGGAGGGGGCTTGGCTATTGCTCCTTTTTACTCCACTGAAGGTGGAAAACTGTATTCCTGCTTAAGGGGCAATCTCACCACCCTGATGGAAGCCTGCTGAGTTCTTCCGTTTGGATAAGGGGTTATTAAGTCTCCCATCAACACAGCATGGTCAATCCACTGCAGTCCAAGGTCCTGAGGGAGAGGATTGAGAGCCAAAGATCAACAGCAATACTAGGTCCAGGAGGTGGGGGGTCCCAGAGGGCAGCAACAGGATGGCAGGGGCATGGAAGGGCCAGCATTGGGGGCCGAGCCTGGCATACCACAGATGGTCCTGCATCCCTTGCACATCCCTGATAGTCTTGTGTCCCGCGGGGGGTGGCGGGACTGCAGGGGCACGGAAGGGATTAATTTCTAAGATAGATAATAAAACTAGATAAAACTAGTCTATATTCCTGTACACATTTTATTTATTTGGGCGGATTACATGTCGATTACTGCCTCCTTATCTATTCTTGATTCATGAAGATTTAGTATGGAGGGCATTTCATCTTAAATATCTCTTTACAGTCCTCATTTCAATTAGGAGCCTCCTTTGTGGATCTTTTAAAAGTCTGTTTTCATTCATACAGTTTCCTATTTGTCACATTTTATATTTTACTCATATGACTATTACTTTGTCTCCTCCACTGGATTCCAAGCATCTTGAGATATGGTTTGTAGAAAATTTGGTTTTAGGCTTTTTGTTAATTTCTAAAATCCAGTAGGAATTGCTTTAGCATTTCACTGCCAAAGACCTTGAGAATCATACTAGAAGTCAGAATATATAATAGGTCAATCCACTAAATCTTTGTCATTGCTTGTAAAGATGAGTGTTTGTTTAGATGGCACTAACAAAAGAAGAAATATAGAAGTAGAATGCTGGCAGAATAATAAGTTTTAAGCCCAGTTTGGGAAGTAGAGTGTTCCTTGATGATCCATTAAAGGACCACAGCAACAATTTGTTAAGAAAGGATTCACATTGTAGTAGACAGAAAAACACAGAACGATTTAGTATCTGATATGGTTATATATTATTAAGCATTTTTTGATACATGTCTATTGTTACATTGCCTAGAGTTTAATTTACAAACTGAACAGTTACTGATCCGAGGTTTGGGAGCTGATGAGTCAAGCACTCCTAGATTTAGAATTTAGTGGAATGGGTCATTTGTAATGCTCAGTGCTTGCAGTTTAAATTAGCATGACTTTTGCAAATCCCTTAATATGCATAATCTGACCTAAAATTGAGATAGTCTTTAGAAAGATAGAATTAAAGGGAAGATATATAGGAAGGGAATTTTGACAATTTCCCAAGTGCTAGCCAACTAATTTGAAAGACTTTAACTGAATTTTGATTAGACTTTGCAAATCTTTGTCACACTTGGTTTTGGCCATCTGGACATTTCATTTTAATATTTCCTAACCATGAATCAACAGTGAGAATTTTGGATTTGACCTCAAATTGATTTTGTCTTTTACAAATGCTGTGGGCAGTGACATAAAGATTTGAGAAGCTGTGATAGAGCTAGATTTACCTGAGTTTTTATTGATAACTCCTCACACAGAAAGTGGACACATCACACGAAGGATTTTATGTGGTTGTGAGGAAGTGATGCCTGCAGTAACTGCTTAGTAAACTTATATAATATTTTTGAATGAAAAATAATATTTAAGTAAAGATACTTGTGAGCTAGAGAATGTAAAAATATGCTTCGGGAAGCCAAAAAGTCACCCAGCATTTGTGGGAGTGTTATTAGAGGGCCTGAGGGGCACAGAAGAACCCAAATAGGTTTTGTTCTTTAAGAAGCCTTACAGTCAATTAAACTAGCAACTTCAACACCAATTCAAAGCTACCACCATTAAGTTAGCATCATTACTAAAACACCAGGATTCAGTACCATTCAAGAATTTCCCCTCACAAGGTGGAGTTGCTACTAATTGTTTTTTTTTTTTCTCTTACAGTGAGCTACTGCAATGTTTGATACATTGTGTCAACTTGAGAAGTCTAGAAGCTTAACTAAGCAACTCAGCAGTTCTTCATCCTGGAGTGTAGAGGGCATGCCCTTATGGCTGCATGATGTTGTTCACTGTGTCAATTTGAGAAGTTTAGAAGTTTAACTAAGGGACTCAACAGGGGGCCAGGGTCCTCACTTTGTAAATGTCCTCAGCCTGTGCAAGAGGAGGGCATAAAGACGGTATGAGCACTGTACTTACCTGAGGGCGGGTAGCCTGCATTCAGTATAAGGGAGGAAAAGAGTTGCTACTCCCAATATTTTTGCTCTTGTTGCTTTAGCTGTCTTCTGCTGCCCTGAAGTTTGTTCTTGTCCCATGCCACCCTGCTTTGGAGCCAGCTGATAACGGACTGAAATCTCCACAAACTATGAGTTAATTGAACTTTTCCTTCCTTAATTTTTAGCATCAGGTATTTCATCTCAGCAATGGGACAAAAGTAAGCAAGATAGATATCTGGGCCCAGTTACAAGGACAACTATCTTGTGGAATCAGAAATAGAAGGGCTATGTTTAGGGTTCTGGAGAAGTTGTCTAATGCCAGCAGTTCTTAAATATTAAAATCCTACAACAATTTTTTTTTTGAGTGAGATAAGAGTCAGATGGGGACAAATGGGGCAGAAAGTTTGCACACATGGTTTTTATTTTTCATGTGTCTGCCTTTCCCTCTCTAGCAGCACAAGCTAAGTTTGGGTGAGGGAGGTCAAGACTGAGTTATAGCAGAAACAATCATCCCGATTTTTCTCTTTTTCCCACATCAGACTGGTGGCTCACCCTCCTAATATCATGCAGTAGATGTTTCTATGAGCTTTGTCTTTCCAGCAATATTGACCATTGACTTTTAAATGGCTCTGTTAAAAAGAAAAATAAAATTTACCCATGAGCATACTTAGGCATGAACCAAAGTGTAACTGGGTGGGATTTTCAATTAGTGGTTGTTCTATATTCCACTTACCATGCTTTGCAACCCCTCATTTTAATCCTGATCACATCATATATTGCCTTAAGTACTCATTAATTGAATACACATTAGGATTGTTTGGTGGCAAATAAACAACAACTTTTGCTAAGTAACTTCTGTTTTATTTATATCTTCAGACTTTGAAAAGCCGTATAGGCTGTTTTACACCTGCCGTGATTTCTTTTACTCAATTTGAATTATTAATATCATATACCAAAAATATGCTCTTTCCTCATGTGACTTTCACAAACTTAAATACCGTTTTGTTGTCATGACCCTTTTTTTAGCGTACTATTCTGTTGAACAGATATTTTCCTTTTGTATAAAAATGTTTATTTGAAAATGGTCAGGGAGATGCATTTATTAAAAAAGTTTCATTCTGCTCTATATTAAATTTACTATCTTTTAGCCAACCGAGTATAAGTACTATGTAAATAGATTTTTTTCCTCTTGATTTTTTCATACTTCCACAGAATTGGCCTTTCACGAATATTTGTTGGGGTGGTCATATTAGAATAAAAGAAAAATAAGATGAAAATTTATATTCACTTTTGAATTTTTTTGTATCAGTCCCTATTTTAAGTACTGAACTGAAATGTCAGATATTAAGGTTGTTCATGCAAATACTCCATATTGACGCTTACCGTAGGCTTGTCTAATAAAAGCTTAGAAAAAAATCAGTTCTCTCCTGTGTCAGTGTATGTATTGTTTCAATTCCATCAATTTTTGACAATGTGTTGTGATTATTTTTAAAACTTATTCAGGTCAGTGGAAAACAGAATAACCTTACTATCTTGAACTTACTCTAATTTTTTAGAGAAAATATAGTATGACTTGCTACTTTCAATCACATGTTACATAATCTTTGCTTTAAAAGTATGCTAGTTCCAGTGACAAAATACCCTGAATATAGTGTATTCACTGTAATATAAATATTACAAGTCCAAGTGTAATATAAATATTCAGTGTATTAGGTTATTCTTTTACTTAATATTTAAATTCATGATGAGAGTGCTGGGGATTTAGCTCAGCAGCATAAACACCTGCCTTGCAAGCTCACAGTCATGAGCTCAATCCCCAGTACCAAAAAATAAATAAATAAATAAATAAATAAATAAATAAATTTATGATGAGATTTCTATATGCTGTACTCACATAAAGTTTTGCTTTTAAAGTATTTCCTTACATAGTTATTGAAACTAGAGAAGAGACTTTTACATGAGTAGCTACCATTTGACTTTTTATTCCAAATGCTGACTTTCCCAAAATAGATACCAGTCAGAAAAATTCTCTGTCCTAAAAGGGAACCTAATAATCCATTATTAAAGTTTTTTCTAGCAAGTGATTTTTAGCAGACTACATCACTGACAAATCAATTTCCTATGAGTTCTCTGAAGAATTTTTTCTCAAATAACTGATTAGGTTCATCTGCATGTGTTTTAGGGTAACTAATGTACATAATCTATTTAGATTTTAAAAGAATTCCTGACAAAATTATTCCATCTATACAAGAAGGATAAAAATGAAAATAGGAAACAAAGTTCTTTGTGCTTATAGAGAAAATAAATAATTTAATTAAGCAAAATAGGACGAATTTGACTGTAGAAGGGGTGAGAACAGTGGCAAGAGACCAGTTTTCTCAGGTCAGCCTATTGCTTGCCAATTTTATTCAAACTTTATCACTTTCCAGATTGAAAAGGTGAGTTTCTAATTAGCTCTTTTTCCATCAGTCAAGGCTCAATCTCTCTAAACAATCTTTGGGTAATGATCATAGCTCCACTTTGATCAACTTCAGGGAAATGACAGAGCCAAATATTAAACAAGTGCTTATGAAATTGTACACAACCACCTGTTCTTTTGACCGCTGGCTGACCCAGTTAACAAAGACCAGTGTTCTTTAATTAGCCCAAGTGATACCAAATATAACCCGCTTCTTCTAACAGGATTACTTTTCTTTCAATCATGCAATGTAATCTGCTCAGATTAATCTTCACTATACTACATATCTCAGTGAAGTAATAACAAATATCATAAAATTCAGACTCCTTAAAATGTACATATTCTCTGGAAAACATTAACAAGACCTAAAAGCATCCCAGGCTTAATTTGTATATTCATTCAATTTGCTCAAATTCATTTACCTTAAGGCTAAAACAACTATCTGGCTAGATTGTTAAAAGTCTTTTCCTTCTTTTGAAAAACAAAATTTCAGACTTGATGACCATAAGAACCACCTGGGAAACCAGTAAAAAAATAGGTTCCAGGATCCTACTTCATCCTATGGGATGAACCTAAATTGATGGGGCTTAGGTGCCTCCAGTTCTTAAAAATTCTCAGGTACCCTCAGATGTACATCAACCCTTGATGACTATACAAATAAAATTGTGTTTACAGGAGCTGAACCTCAGTGAAATACCTCAACACTGGGTAATTTATTTTTATCTAATTGCAGAGGATATTTATATGTAGAATAATGAAACTATTTCTGAAAAAAGACTTGATTAAAAAATGAATTAAAAATTTTATGAGTAAATAAACAAAAGGAAAATAATTACTTTTTGGCTATTCTTCCCACCCATCTCAAAATAGTCCTGTGTTTCCATTCATTATTAAAGAAACAATACCAAATGTCTATCATTTGTTGGGAGGAATGTGCAAAAATGTGTGCCTTGTGGGGAACTAGCTAAATGTTCACTGTTTTACAAAGTGAGAATGTTGCAGGGACTCAAGTTGCCTGTCCCAGAGTTTGACACTCTGCATTTGAAACCTAGTAAATCTTGAGGCCTTTGCTAGGTATGAACTTGAATATGTTTTTTTTTTTTTCTAGGCTAACCTACTTACAGGCTTTTCATCTGGAAAATGACATTAATGGTCCATATATATTAAGTCTGACACAAAGACTTAAATGATTAGCTTCATTTTATGATTATTTACTGACAAGCAATATTGTTCTCTCTTTTTTATTGTTCATATTACTATATTTTTGAGATTTAACTCCACTAAACTAAGGGTTATATTTGTTTACCCTGGCATTGCATCTTATGTATGCCATCTGAGTAAACTTTTATCTTAAGAAAAATAAATGTTCCTGCTTTAAGAACATTTATAATCTTTACAGAAGCCCATAGCAGCTTAGCACTTAATGCAACATGCAGTCATTAAATATACATAGAGCTTAATGACATTACTAACCAAAATGTTATGTGCATGCATGTGTATGTCTGCTTGTATTATCCACTGCTGTATTAAAAATTGACCACAATTTACAAGTTTAACAAAAGCATTCATCTATGACATGTGATTATGATCCCAACATTTCTTTGGATCAGGATTCTTGGCACAGATTACCTTGGCCTCATGTTTGAAGATCTATCACACTGTTGCAGTCAAAGTCTTTCCCAGAGCTGCAGACACATCCAAAGGACTGTGTTGGGAAGGATTCATTTCCAAGCCCGCTTACACAGTTTTTGGCAGAATTTAGTTTCTCAAGGGCTATTGGATTGAACACCTCAATTTCTTGCTGGCAAAAGTGCTGAGGTTGCTCTCAGTATTTTACCACATGTGACTCTGCAGTTTGCTTCATTAGAACAAACAAGCAAGAAAAGTCAAGGAAAGATGCCAGTAAGATGGATGTCACAGTCTTTTGTTCTCTGAGGAAAGCCATGCTCTACTTATTCTAGGTAGGCTTGGGCATGATCAAGTGGAGACGATGAATGCTAGAAAGCAGTGATAATTGGAAGGTTTGTCAGCAATTGCCTACCATTATGTGAAAAGTGAAGCATACAGGACATTTTAGATAGCCAGGAAGTGATCTGTTTATTTACTATTAAATGTTAGCCTACATTCAGAATTACCCAGAAGTATCACCAAAGTTTCAGTGGGTCTGGTGTAAGGCTGAAAAATCTCCATTGTAACAAGTGCTCAGGTGATGATATGGCTACTGTTAGCCCATAACCAAAGCTGGAAAATCCTAGTGTACAGAACATACTCTGTCTTATTGTGTAAGGATGAACGTGGCTCACCCAACTGTCTTATGAGTTCACTTCCAGTCAGTTTGGCAAGCTCTCTTCTTTCTAGTGGGAGAAATACCTTCTTCTCTACACTGTCTTTAGGGACTTTTTTTGGGAAAGAAACATTAAAAAGTTTTCCTCTGCTGCAAGGGAGTTTCTTCACTAGCATTTTTCCTGATGTAGAATTAAATGGAGATTTAGGGATTTTTCAGAGTAGGAAAATCATAGGCAATGATTGTCTAAGTTTCTTTAAAATGTTCAATCTATGATTAACATTGAAGAATACAAGAAGTTCAAGAGGTAAAGAGATTTAGTGAGTAATCTAAAAGATCACTCTTTTGTAATCCATCACAATGTATCTTTTACCTTCAAATTGAAAAAAAAAACCTTAAAACAAAGAAGAAGAAACCTAAAAGACCAGTTAATGCCCTCGAAAGCACTTTGGAATTGCTTTTAAACTTAGTGTAATGAAAACAAATGGACATTTTGATTAAAAAGATATCATTAAGATGACATGTTATGATCTCAATCTCTGGTTTAAGGATCTAATTAAGGCCAAGAAAAATTCATTATGGACTCTTAGATCAAATAATTCATTTTACACAGCCAAGGAAATAGACTGTTTGTTCAGGATAGGAAGACAGTTTGGAATGAATAGAAATTCAACCCTGAGAAGTTTATTACTATCTTTATTTCAATAAAAGAAAAGGTTCTGCTAAGGAAACCAGCAATGAAATTTATAAATACATGGGATGGAAAAGAGCCTAGTTTCTAAGGGGACTTACACTTCCATTCACTCCTCAGCCTGCCCATCTGAAAAGGAAGAGTTGTGCGGTGAGACATAAGAGGAATGCACTAGGAAAATTAGTCCCTTAACTTTCTGTGAAAGGGCAGGGAATCGTAGTAAGGAAGTTAGGGAAAAGCAGGAAAAGTATGGAAAAGGGACCATTGTAGACAAAACAATGGTAAGAAAATAAGATACTTTAACACAAGAATCAAAACTGAGAAACAAAGGAGAAATAGAATCTATCAAAATGAAAGCAGGAAGCGTCTTTGATATTTATTAGGAATGTCACATGTGGTGTTCTCAGAGATGATATCGACACATATCGGACACATAGTTGAGAATTATAGAGACTCATTCTCCAAATCTGAATACTTTTAGAATGTTAAATAACTCTTGATCTTTGTTTCCACCTGATGTCTGGGGTAAAAGAAAATCTACTACTACTGTGGAACTCCCACTAGGGAGCATTTAAGATCAATTCACCTACTATCTTTAGGACAAAAATTTAACAGCATTGTCTGTGACTTGCCAATGGCAACCTATTTGCCCTGTCTTGTCAGAACACAGAGGAGGGACTAGGTTTAAGGCTCACTGATGGCAATCTTCTTTCATGCCTCTATTGAATATCTCACTTCAAGCCAGACCATCTTGACCCTGTCTTCTCTGCTCATGGAAGGTTAGGACCTCTGCCATATAAGTAGGGAAGGAAAAATGTAGTGGCTGAACTGGATGGGATAACAGGTAGAAAAATTATTTTCTCAGTGGATGTGGTTCCTTTAAGGTTACCAACTATTCTTCAATTTTTGTGGATTCTTAATCCAACTAAGAGTTAGTGCCTGATCAGGTTCAATGCAGACTAAGACCCAAATGATATATGACGTTCAAACTTTAACCAGAGAGAATTCTACAGGTTCCATGATGAGTTCCAAAAAGAGGTTTTGGTTAGTGCATAGAGCATGATCAAATATGCTGGTAGTTAATGACAATTCAGTAGAACACCAAAACCTGTACCCTTAGAATAGAAGGATGAACAAAAAAAATGGAGATAAAAGCTTAATCAAAAATAACTGGGTCATATGACATGGAAGTATATATAAAGATTGTGGTTTTACTTATGTCCTCACAGGTGTAAAGGTTTTTAACTTCGGGGATGATGGAACAGTTTTCGGGTCTTCTGTAGAGGAGATAAGCCTGCTGATACTCTTTCGCCTATATGCCATCTAGTTGATGGGAAAAAGCATCCATACATAAAACTAGCAGGATGAGTGAGGCAGGATTTGACAACACAGCACCACAACTGGCACTGGTCAATGCTTCTATTTCTTCCTACTAATAGGGCTTCTGGTCCGAGGGACAGACATTCTCCTGTATGTATAATTACTTCTACCAGTTACCTGCACATTACCTGGCTCAGTGCGACATGGCCAGGGCTCAAAGGGATCATCTGCATTTATCAAAAACTGAACTTCATTACAACCTTCCACAAGGCCCTGTCAAACTGTAGAAAAAGAACAAGTTTTAGAGCAAAAGAGAATCTGAGTTAAGGTAACATAGATGGTATTTGAATTTTTTTAATAACCAAAGAAACACTTTCTCATCTGTGAGCATATTTAGTAGTATTCATGATTTCATGGTTTTATTGGAATGATTAAATAAAAGTAAAACACTGAAAGTTCCTAGCCACTGAGTGGTGTCCAACAATTTGCTTTTCTTCCACCTCACTGCCTCTCAGTTCTCTTTTGTAGAGTTCCATGACTCTTACTTTCTGACCTTTAACCTCCTATATCTTCATGGGCCTCCATCACATCTTAGCTTTAAGCACTCTCACCCCACTGTGTAATATTTTACTCAAGTTTGGCCAGGTTTGTGCTTCTAATGACTCATGAGGTAAAACAATCTCTCCTTTTAACCAAGGGTGTTATTACCAAACATATGGTTGAATAGATAGAATTAATCAGATATGGGGTACCTGCACAATTTAAAAATTTGAAGGCTGTTGGGATAAAAGAGCCTTGACAATTTGCATATACCTTGAAATTGTGTATACACATTTCCAGATGTAACACAAACTTAATTCATATCATTTCTGCCTTATCGTACATTTAATACACACTGCAACTCTGTAAGTCTTGAGTCTCATAAAATGATATAACTATATTCTGTCTATGTTTCCCCACCATAGAATTTTTGTTTTTGTTTGATTTGATATGTTTTGTTGTGTCTTGTGTTCACTTGTTTTGTGTATGGTTACTAAAAGAAGTGTTTAATATTGAATATAAGAGAATCAACAAATTCTGTCTAATATCTTTGATTCTTATAATAGGTAAAGATATTTGAAATAAGCATGCTATTGAGTCAATATTTAAAACAATTTTACTTACTAGGAGCTATGTTCAAAGAAATATGACAAGCCAGAGAACAAGAGATTTTTAAACATTTAGGACAATGTAAGAACACAAATGATATTTGAAGGATAATTGCAGTTGGGCTAGGAGATTACAACTGCAATATATAAAGACAGTATCAAAACTTCTTTTGAGAAAAAATGAAGTAGTTTAGTAGAAAATGAAGTCCATTTTATTCCAATAAAAATGAGTATTGGCATTAAATCTCCAGTAAAGGAGGAACTTGGAAACAATCAAGTGATGGGATAAAGATAAGATATATAGCTAATTAATCTTACTGTTTATAGGCTTGCCAATAATAAGTTACAATAAGCTTATTAATAATATTTATTTATTTATTTATTGGCACAGGAGTTCAAACTTACAACCTCGCGCTTGCCAGGAGGCAGGTGCTTGTGTTGCTGAGCTAAACTCCTGGCTTTATTAATGTTTATTGTGCATTATTTTCACCAAAGAAACCAACATGTCTTATTGAAGCACCCTCAGAAGAAAATGAACAGGTAGGTTTTGAGCAGGAATATCGCCAACTTGGAGAAATCAACATTAGAGTCTCAGTCATCTAAGAGTAGGTGAAAGCCTTCTCAAAACAGAGTTCTATTATTTTTTTCCATGAAAAGATTAGTGTGGTACCTCTGAAATTGCCACTCACTTAGAGAATCCCACAAACTCTTCTAATGGGGTCATGAGGAGGCTTCAGCACCAGTGAGGTTCTGAAATTGCCACCAAACCTGATGGGTTATGTAGTTTCAGTGTAAGGTTGCAGTGATGACACTGGAGATCCTATTTTGTAGATGTCTTAGGAGACATAAAAGATTTCTTGATTTACACAAAGCTTTGGTATGGTTAAGTATGCTCTGAGTGCATAATTTATGATGTTTATTTTCACATTAAGTGCAGCCTATTGATTAAAAGGCATTATACAATTTCTCTCTTCATAAGGTGAGTCAATTGGTAAAAAATAAATGAAGTGTCTCATTTCCACCAAATTTGTAAGTTATTTCTAGTTATAAAAATTCTACAATTTTTATATCAAATCAAATATAGTTCATGGGCCATGACACATGTGACATTTAAAATTTTCTAGTATTTATACCAAAAATGAAAAAACAAACAAGTAAAATGAAATAACATTTTATTTAGAGATGATAGTAGGTTCACATATAAGAAAAAGGTCTTTGTATTTCTTATTCAGCACCTCCTCCCAGGTAAAATCTTATCAGGTAGAATATAGTCTCACAACCAGGCTACTAACATTCATGCAGTCCACCTGTGTGTGAGTGTGTGTGTATGTGTGTGTGTGTGTGAGAGAGAGAGAGAGAGAGAGAGAGCTTAGTTTTATCCAAACTTAGGACGTGTTGGTTTATACATCCACTATCATAATGAAGACATGGTGGTTCTATCACCGAAAGGATCCTCCTGCCTTCCTATTGAAGGCACAACCACTTCCACTTATCTCCGCGTTTCCCCTCCCTAGCTCCTAACTATAAGTTCTTCTTATTCATATGATTTGTTATAAAATTAATCAATGTGAATAATCCAATTTGTTAATGAAGTATATCTGAACTATTATTTCAATATGGAATTGTTATTAATGTTAATAAAATATCTTACATTTTTTCCTTTATTTTCTTTGAAAGTGATATACTTCCTTCATACAGTGCGTTACAATTTTATTTTATTTTATTAATTTATTGATTTATTTTGGTACTGGGGATCAAACTCATGACCTCGTGCTTGCCACATAGGTGCTTATGCCACTGAGCTAAATCCCCAGCCCTAAGTGTATGTCAGTTTTATAGCTCAAGAATAGGGAACAAATTTTGCTCTTAGATTTATAATGTCATCCTGGTTAGAGAGTTTAGATTTGGGGTAATACAAAAATTAGGGAAATTGGGGCATTTGAAAATAATCTAATATTTTCTATTAGAGGTATGGTTAAGTAAAAGTTTGTGCAATATCTTAATGGCACATTAAAATTCTATCTATAAAAGAAATAAAACAATGTAATTTGTGGTGACTGTCAACTCCAGTTTGTCTGACACTAAGGAAGTTCTTGAAATGTAGAACTTTCATTGCCAGTTATTCTGATATAAACTCTAACTTGATGGTAAAATCATCAGATTAGTAAAATAAAAATTATATATGTATGTATTTATATATACATATATTATGTATGCATAAAATAAATGTGTACATTTTGTTTGTGTCCTAAAACACATACACACAGAGTTAATGGCAAAAACATTTGTAGAAGAAGCATTTCAAAGTAGATAAAATACATAGCCATGGATAGAAGTAAAACTGAGGAGTCACAGTAATAAAATTGAGCTTTGCAAGTCAGGCATCGAAAGGACGAAGGATTTAGAAGTATCCATTTTTTCATTATGAAATTATAAATAGAACTAGATAATCTCTAATATCCTGTCTAGTTCCAAAATTATATAATAATAATTCAAAGTAAGCCTTTATAGAGCACACAATTACTCTAGAAAATAAGGAAACTGCTTCAATATTTATGACAATGTTTGTAGAAGGTGAGCAAAGTAAATATGACTATTACAGATGGGTGAATTTGGTTTATGTGAATGGAAGGTAGATAATTCCAAGAAAATGAGTTATAGTAAACTCAACAAAGGGCAGTGAAGAGACAATTTCTAGCTATGTTTTATGTAGGGAATATTTCAGGCATAGAAAAATCTTATAAAAGAAACTTTGTTGATTATTCTTAATCATTTCTGTCTATATTAATAAATGTGTGCTTTGTATTTGCCAAAGATTCTTATAAACAAAAGTTTTAAGTTGAGGGAAAAATGATCATTTGCTTTAAATACCTTTTCCTGTTAGACTATAAATCACTTAAACCCTCAATCCCATGTGGGCACTAAATAATAAATATTCGCGATAGGAAATGTAGGGAGAGGAAATTTACCCTTCATTGTTATGGCAAATGTTAATCATCTCAGTGCACCATTTTTCAAACTAACCCATGTTTTTAGCTAAAGAAGGTATCTGTAATTACACAACCAAAGGTTCACAAACACACAGGCCAGTCACCTCCTTATTGTTTCTATGAAATGTTCTTCTGCTGGGCTCTGAAATGAAAGTTAAAGATGATGTAGGTGGCCGCTCCAGGGAGAGAACCACCCAGCGTCTCCTGAGATCCATGCCATGCTGGAACTTAGGGCACTGTGAAGCCAAGCAACCAGCCCTCTTCCCTGGTAACCAGCACTGAGCCTACCAGTGCGCGGGCTGAGAATCAAACAACCCATCCCCCCCCCCCCGTTAGCAAATGGGAGCCAGAGGCCTGAGCATCTCTTGGGATGTTGACCATATGCAATATAGCAAATAGGGGGGATTTCCTTCTACCAACTCTTTGAAGGCAAATACTGTTATCACTGTTTTGCTTTGTTCTGATTAATTGTGTTGCTCTCTCAATATTCTGTTTTGATAAGTTCTATAATGTTCTGTATTTGATTTGATTTTGCTATACCTGATTGAAAGAACAGTTATTGTGACAATAACAAGATATACTATAGCACCTATTACTGCTATCCTGGTAATCTGTTGTGACAATCTGTACCAATTTCACTGTACTGTCTCAATTGACTATGTTCTGTAGCATTTAACTATATTCAAAATAAAAAAAAAATAAAGATGATGTAGGAATGGAGGTGTGTGTCGTCATGATCAATGTCCCAAGTATAGAGTGAGAGGTATATGTAAGATAGTGGAATTCCAGCTTCTCTGAATGAAAGATTCACCACAAAGTTGAAAGGTAGATATAATTGAGAATATTCACATCAATCTGAGGAGTTTGATATTTATCTTTTAGGTAATAAGAATGTATATGAATTGTATAGGAAGAGAAATTATTGAAACAGTATTTACTGTGAGGCTAATTTAATGAACCACTTAGTTTTCAAAGCAGAAATGCTCTTATCATCATCCTTCTTAATTTCTAAGACAAATCATGCTTAAAAGACAATATTCTTTGGCCACCATTTTATCATTAGATGGGAACTATCTTCCTTAATAAATACCCCCATTATTCAGTAAAATTGTTCCAATGACAGAAAGATTTTCACTTCACGAATATCATAGGAAATTTGGCTCTTAATCTCTTAAATAGTATAATCAACAGATTCAAGTGATAAACATTTATAAATGTACTTTCACATTTATTTTGATACCAGAATTGAACTCACAACCTCATGCTTGCCAGACATACACTTGTGCAACTCCACTACATCCCCAGCCCAAGACTATATGTACTTTTAAACATATAAGAAATTTCAATGACTCATCAAAGTTTCTGTCACCACTGTCATATGAAGAAGCAAATCACACTTAGATTCTCAGGTACCAATAGTAAAAAGAAAATAATCAAATTTCAACTCTACTTTCCAATATCTAAATGGAAACTAAAAGCAAAATTTCATCATTCTAATTATCTAGATGGATGGATGATCCATCTCTTAATAACACAAAACTAAAAATAAAGAAAATATAGCAAATACTTTATGACATGAATACAAATTATAATTCATTTCGGAGAAAACAAAGTAAAAAATATGATTTTTGCTAGATGGAATAAGAACAAAGTGTCTTCAAAATGCAGGTGGCAAGAGACTTTGCTGTCTGTTTTCTAGACTCTGTATTACCATCTATATTCATTCAATAATTATATTAATTCACTTATTCAAATGTTCATTAAATACTCATTACATATCAGGCATTTTATGAGGTATAAGGATAATAGGGTATAATACTACTTGACTGAACTTTAATAAATGTAAAAACTCTGAATAATTATATCTTATGAAAAAAAGCATCTAAATTTGAAATCAGTTACATGGAACATGAATAAATTGTATGCATAAATATAATATTTTTCTCCTACTTGAAAGAAAAAAATCAGTTAGAATATTTTTGCTTTTTTTTTCTTATTCTACTACTTATTGACCCTAGCTTGAAAATAAAACAGCTAATGATAACATTTTATGTTGTACATATTTTAATGGCAATATGTACTCACAAACTAGGGTGCTGTACCATCTTTTGTAGCATGACTCTTTGTTCTCTTGGACACATATGATGGGACTGTAAGAGGACACTCGACATAGGAAATGTTAATTTATTAAAAGGCTCAGTCAATCAGATTTTTTTTTAAATCTCTGGCTCTTTCTGCTGAACTGAAGAAACACCTTGAAAGATATGGGCAATAAGGAATTTGAACGGATAGAGTTGAGAATGTAACGGTTAACTATGGGTTAGAGTGAAGCGTAAGAGCAAACAGTCTGTGAGGAGAGAAAATACTGAAGCAAAAAGAACTGAGACTTGTTTCAGTAAAACCATATTTCAGCTCATCCAAATGCTCCTGGCCACTAAAACAATGCTAAATTTAGGCATGTAAATAGGTAAAGTGTTTACCATTAGAAAAGAAAAATTGGTAGTACTCACTGTTTTTAGTGTTATTACCTGTGCTTATTAAATGTAAATATTACATGAATTAACATGAGCTTTGGAAATAACATTCTCTGGGACTTTTCATTTAATGAAGAATTTCCCACAATCTTGCTTTTGAATTGAATTCATAGGCTCATAAAATTGTTTCATTTAGGTGACAAGGCCATCTTTGGCAAACAGACAGAGAGCAAGTAAACATGTTCATATGTGTCATACAAATTCTGCACAGCTATGGTAGAATATATAGGAAACATAAAATCCTTATAGCCAAATAGTAACTCTACATTTGGAACACTCAGAGATTTGAAAAACAATCTTGGCTTTCTATACAAAGAAACTGCTTTTAAGTAACTTTAGTGTTCAAAAAGCCAGGTGTGTTGGACTTCCTTCACACGGAGATAAGTTGTACCATCTGCTTCAGGGCCACAGAACTTCAGCTCAAACAATTTATTTTCCACTTAGGCATGAATGAGGGGGTGGTGTAAAAGTGCACTGGGTAACGTGATGATAGGTAAGACAGTGATTCCACTTCTTTCTTTGCTTGTATGTGTGTGAGCGATTTGATAAGCTTGCCAAAGAACATAGACAGTCCTCCTCCTCTAAACATCTGTGGGTGATCCATTCCACCTCCCCAAAATGACAGTATCTGTCTTTCTGCTCGCTGGCTGGGGAGCCAGTGCGCCAGACTCTCACAGCTGTGGGGGCACAGCTGACGATCCATCTTCAGAATGTGCCACATGCCAGTTGTTTGGATTGAAGCGGCTTGGAAAAGTCACTTCTTACAAAGAGAACTTCAGCTGAGAGCTGATTTTCTCATAAGGAATGTATTTCTGCTTTTTCTTCCACTTGTGCCCTCAAAGGCGACAGCTCTACTGGGAAATACCCTCCATCAGACAACGACCTTGCCTGCAGGTCTTCCTATCAGCTTTTAGCAGCACGAAGGAGCCACCTGAGCTAGGTGCTCTCAGGAACATTTGCTACCCTGAAGAAAGGTCATCTTCATTTTCCAGTGCGTGATAGCAGCTAGACATTTCAAAAATTGCAGTTGCCTCTGATAATTTTTTTCACTTTTACTCACATGAAGAACATGCACTATTAGGAATTCATTTCAGTCATTGAACAGATCCTAGATAATCCTATGATTTATGAATTGCTGTTTCAAATTTTGTGTTATATTTTGAAGAAAATTATGTAAGTGTATGTTTTAAATTTCAGTGTTAGGAGAATATAAACTTAGCAAAATGTATCTTAAAGCATTGAACCAAATATCGAGAGAGATGTATATATGTTTGTATCTGCAGATACTACACTTGCACACATATTTGAATATATGCATTTATACACTCATACAGTACACAAATGCATGTATAATTCCTTAGTATGTGAATTTATGTAGGTCTATAAAGACATATGTAGTCTGTAGTTCACTAAAATACCATTTTATTAATAGACCATTGAATGCTCTAGTTATAGGGTTTATCTGTATATTTTATATAGATTCCCATCCCAGTATTTCTTTACTCCTTTAAAAGCATGTACAAATGCAAATGGAGAGGACAAATAGCAAAGTTCTGATGTGATTTTATTGCCTTTAGTTATAGCTGAGTTTATAGAATTAACAAATGCATTGATTGACATTTCTAACAGCTAGCTAGTCCTTTGAAAGAACTGAAGGATCACATCCAAAGACAGCCATTTACATTTTCACCCAACTAATGAACCTTCATAAAACCAAGTGCTGTTTTGATTTACCCAGTGACTATGGATTCTGCGGTTCATATCTCACATTGTCTGCAAATAAGTCATTAATATCTAGTGCTCATTTATTAACTGAATAAAAAAATGTAATAAAATTTGTAATAAAATAGGACATTTTATATTTTGATGTAGCTTTTTTTAAATTAAAAAAGCCATTATTTTAAAAATAATTAGCATTCTTCCTGGCAAAGAGTAAGAGCTCAGTGAATGTTGTTTATTGTTTTTTTTGAAATAATGAAACACTACAATACCCTGTCAGAAAGGCCAAATCAAAACATTTTGCTTTTTCTGTGTTAGGCAAGACTGTAAACAGAGGGGCTAACGGAGGTATGAACATCATAAAAATGTCTTAGTGATGTGTTTTAAAGAAAATACAAGATTCTCAAAGGCAGATATGCAAGAAAATAAGTCACTGATGAGTAGATATGTTTACACATTATTAGTTCAAGAGATTAAATAAGACCATGACCCTCCAACATAAATATTTTAAGAATCTGGTGGTTATTGTCCTTATTTAAACAATATTCTTCAGTGGTTGAACTAAAAAAAATGCATGTCTGATGAGTAGATATGTTTACACATTATTAGTTCAAGAGATTAAATAAGACCATGACCCTCCAACATAAATATTTTAAGAATATTTTTAATATTTAAAATCTGTTTTTGCTAATGAGACTACAATTGTATTTACTGTATGTTTTGCAGTCTTTGGTGAGTTATTATTTGCTCTGTTGTGCTAATTTAATGATTTTCTAAAAATTAATCTATTGTCAATATAACAACAACTGCTGTAAAAGTAGATACACATGGAAACTGATGGATTTCTCTGCATAGTTTAAATAATAAGAGATTATCTAAATCTGTGTTTTTACACAAATCAGTTTTACCAAATGTGAATGGAGATCAAATTATCCAAATAAGATATAGATGATTATATACACAGATATATGAAAAAATATGCCATATACAAATATCTTGAGTTTTAAAATTAATTGAAAGAAAGGGGTCATTTGTCATAGCACTTGAGGCCTAGTTTTGTTGATTTCTTAATGACAACATTTTCCTACATATATAGGATCATAACACTTTAAAAAAAGTCACATATTTTTTTTTTCCTCCTTACAATATCTCCACACATATGAGTAAATATAGCTTTGGATGAACAAATGGAGGTATAGAAAATATACATAGTTTGCCAGATTTTATACCACAAATTACTTTCCAGTGAGTGCTCCACTGCAAAAAGGGACAGACACCTCCTCAGGGGTATGTCCCATCAGAAGTGAAGAGAGCTGCTCTGACCCAACCTGCATCTGCAATGCCTGATTATGTCCGAGTTTTCCCACTCCAGTCACTTTTCCAGATAGCATCTGTCAAAAGCTGGCTTGGACAAAGCTCAAAGGAAACTTGTGTATGCAAATTCTTTTCTTTGGAGAAGAGAGAAGGGGAGGGGAAATGTATAACTTGGGTGACTCTTCTTAGAATGATAGCTCTATCTCCATTTGAGGTCTCTGAACAATGGGAAATAGCAACTAAAAGAAAGCTTTTCCCTCTTTGGCTGACCTACAAAAACAATCAGACAGCAAACTCCCAATGAAAGAAAGGTGTCCTTTTCCTCTTGAATGATAAGAATTCACAGTATTTTCAGAATAAGCAGTGATATTTTATTGTCTTTGTTAAGAGTATGATAAATGTGTATAGGACAATAAGAAGAGGGACAAACAGAGGAGACAGAACTTTAGGGACTTGCTTGGAAGAGACTTGGGCTGCCACTGAGGGAGAAATAAAACAGATGGCAGCAAAGGGCCTTCTCTTCAGAAAATGATCCTCTCTGGGTATGTTGATAAACTTTACTGTAAAAGAGCTCTTTTGTTTCCTTAGTAGCTTAATTTCCTATAATCATTTTTGATGGAGAAGCAGATCCACATAGTTACCTCAGGTATTATCTAAGTGGCGTCTGAATTACTTTTATATTACCAGCAAATGTAGAGAAAAGGCTGAAGATAAGATTCAAAACCTTATTTTCAACATCCTTTTATTTCCTTAGGCCTGGATGGAATAGCAACTACTTACTCTAATCCTGTTTAAAGTTCCTTTCCACAAATATACTGAATTTAAGATTTAGACACTTAAGAAGAATTGGAAGAGGCCATTGAGCAAAGCTAAAGTCATTATCTGACCAAAAGAAAGAGTAGTTTGGAAGAAAAAAAAGTCGCAAATGGCAAGACTTTGAAGAATCTACTTGTTATCTTTTCCACTTCGCTGATTTTAGATTTCCACACCAAATTGAAATACTATTTTCCAAACAATAATGTAATACTTTTCTGACATCAAAAAAATGCTTTCAAGACTTAAAAATACATTTCCCTTATGTAATCAAAAGCAAAACCCTATAAATTACAATGCAATGAACAAACCAATTCTTCTATGAAATGTATTTAAATGACGTGTGCTGATTAAGCTTTTAGTCACTTGTATAAACTGTCTAGTGAAAGATTTTTGAGTCAGGTTTAACTCATATTAAATGTCTTAGTGATGGACCTTAAAATAAAAAAAAAAGAGAGAAATAAAAAACTAAGTCTCGGTTCCCTCATATGTTTTAATAAATGTTGCTGCACAATTCTAATACATTTCTGTCATGCATAGAGAGCCAAATGGTTCGATTTTTGTGATGAAAAAGCCAAGAACCAATTCACACATTAAAATGTAAAGTAATCTGACAATGAAAGCAGTGTTTTCTAAAAGAAGATGATGGAGTACATTTTTTTCCTGATAACCCTTCATATTCATTTCAGCTTCATCTAGTAGTAGGCTTTTATAAAAGTTTTCAGAGTATCTCTTTTCCACTATACCCTGCAGTGTCAGGAATTTTAAATCTTGTGAGTTTAAGTTCTGTGAGTTCATATATTAGCAGATTCCACTTTTTAAAAAAAAATTTTTGAGTAAGGATAAAAACCAAGGAAAATAAAACAGAAGAAAAGCAATCAAAATTAAACCAGTATAAGTGATACAGAACTTTAAAACCTTATGAAAAAAACAATAGTTACTATAATGTCTTTTGTTGTCTTCAAAATAGCTGTAGATATTTTCAGACATAGTAAAAAATTGAACAGATCAGATCAGAATAAAAACAATAAAACCAACACAGTGAATGCAGTAAAAGACTTCAAAACAAGCCCCTACTAAATCCAAAATGGCTAATATAATATGTCTTGCTACCTTTGAAATAGCTGTTCCTGCCATCAGATTTAACATAATCAGACAAAACAAAAGAGTATAAAACCCAACCCAACAAAACAATGAATATGGTTTCCTGGCCAGGATCACTTCCTGGTGAGGCCTGGAAGTCTCCCCACCCCCAGTCCACAAATGGCACAGACTCACAGAGAGAGGCTGGGGTGTGGCTGTCCCCATTCCTACAGCAACCAGCACACTGGGCTCCTGATTCCACATTTTTGACATAATGTTTGGAACCCGATGGCAGCATTGCTAGACAAAGTGGTATACTTCAAACACCTCTTCTGTGAAACTTGTCTATAGAAACAAAAAAATCTATCAATCAATTAATCCTTCAGAAAAACTATCACAGATTATTTTTAGGAATGTAGTAATAGAATATGAGAGGATACTACCACAGCTCATGTAATGAACATACTTATGTCCTCTTTAAATTGATTAAAATAAAGGGGGCTGACAACCAAACACAGCCCATATATGGCACAAAATGTAGGTTTTTAGTAGTCAGTGTTCTCACTAAGGAAAACTATAATGCAGATTCAGCTCCACTACTTGAACAATGTAATTGTCTTTGGAAAACAAAAATGCAGCCAGTTAGATTGATTATGGTTTAACAGGTCGTCTGAAATAACAAGGTAAGTGGAGATACCTTTTAATGACAGATGTTGCTGCATAGCAAAGCGGCAAGCTGCATATCTGGACATATCTCTTGAGCCTGGCCTACAGAATGAGAGAAACTCTGGCATTTCTGGAGCCTGATTGCCCACGTCTGTTCTTGTGCTAATGACTATGTTAATGTAGTAAAGATTGCACGCTTTCCTGATTTGCACTGCATGCACTTCACGCTGTTTCTTCTATTTTTTTAAAAATCTCATTGTTTTACTAAGGTTCTATGACACACTTGTTGAAAGATTTTAAAAGTTCAATATAATATCGTTTCCTTATTTTCAGAGAGGAGTTTATCTATTTATTTATCTTGAGGGTAGTAAAACACAACAAAATAGACAGAACAAACCAAATCGAGACAATGCAGTGAAATTGGTACAGAACTTCACAGCAGGGTACCGGGATAACCATAATAGGTACTATAGTGTATCTCGCTATCTTCACAATAGTTGTTCATTCAAGGTATAGCAAAACCAAACAAAAAAATAGAACATTATAAAACCTATCAGAATATTGACTAGAGCAAGGCAATTAATCAGAACAAAGCAAAACAGTGAAAACACATTGTCCTTCAAAAAGAAGACAGAAGGAAATCTCCCCTATTTGCTGTACTGCATAAGGTCATCCTCTTAAGAGATGTTCAGACCTCTGGCCCTCAGTTGCTAACCAGGGTGGAAGGATGGGATGTTTGAGTCTCAGCCCGCAGGAGATGCTGACTGGTTCTCTTTCTGGCTCCCGCCTCAGCCACTTACTAGAAGTGGAGTGTGCTGCTTCCTTGCTCAGCACTCTAAGTTCCAACATCAGGAATTTATTTCTTTAATAGCCCTAAAATATGTATAATTTAAGGTTATAATTTACTCCTTTTAAGTTTACATTTAATGCTTTTAAATATTATTTATCTTATTTGACAATCATAACTATCATTGTCCACAGCATTTTAATCCCCTCAAACTACAACTTTGTATTCATTGAAAAATTCACCATTCTCTCTTCCTCCCAATCTGAACAAGATTGAGTCTACTTTCTCTGTCTATGATTTGGACTCTTTCAGGAACATCATATAAATTGAATTCTACAGTTTTTCAGTCCTTTGTGACAGATCTATTTCATGTGCTAACAAGTTCTTTTAAATGATTTTCTCACTGAAACCACACAAAATCCAATAAAATAGATACGATAATTATGGATACTAATAATAAATAGAAATAGTAAAGTTAGGTTTAGTTGTTCAAGTTCATACAGCCACCTTTTGGAAGAAAACATAATTATATTCTCCCCACTGATCAATATACCATTTTAAAATTATATTGTCAGAAGATGACATATACAAGAAAATAGGTGCTAATTCTGATAATAACAAGAGCAGAGTGAGAACATGGTGAAAAACAATGTAAGAAAAAATTGGACAGTGCTTTAGTCAAAGGAATTTTACAATTCTTCTCACCTTAATATCTTACATGGTCTTTCCAGACTTCTATTTGCCTTAAGAAAAGATAAAAAAGATGTATTAGGTCATTTTCAAAATTCATTCAGCATATAAAATTGTACACAATATTTTAATATTGTACAAGCTATATCTTGCCTACATGAACAGTCTTTTAATTGCTTTAATAAAACTCATGAGATCTAGCAAGAATACCTCATACAAAATTATCAAGATGGATTTTGACAGTCTGCCCAATGATTTTTAACAGTACATTCAATTGTGGGTAATTTAAAAGTTTGATTATATGACTTCTTGTGTATTTTACTAATTACAGCATTTAAAAGACCTAATGTCCTTAAATTAAAGACATAAAAATTGCAATAATTTGTGATGGGGTCTGTAGTATGTTTCCCCTTCTTCTACAGAAAGCATAGCTGACCGTCAAAGTTGCTCTGCTTCACTCCCAGTTCAGCTGTTCCTAAACGGCTTGATGTGTATGAGTTATGTAGAACTTGTTGGTTTCTCCTGTAAACTATGAAGATTGTTATACAAACCCAATTTATTTAATAGCACTCAAATAGTGGTAAAATGAAAAAACAAAATCTTTTCTTAATCTTAGTTGCTTCAACCTGGAAATCTTCCATTGCTGGAATACAAACCTGAGGAAAAGGCCAAACATTTTAAGGATATCCCTGTCTTAGGTTGAGTATGAATACACACACCCTGGAAAATGAAGAAACTGAAGTTACATATGTGTCGGATCATCAACTATTTAAACTATGGATTTCTCTGGAATGTTTCAGTGTAAATCATTTTTACTGAAACATCCCCTTCTCAGATAATTTTATCTTATTTATTCTTATTTCTTATACAGTTTGCAAGAAAATTCGAAGGATGCATATAAAACAAAAACCAATGACAAAAATGAAATATTTGGCAATGTTTATGGCAAGAGTAAAAAATAAATAGATCTAAAGGCAACAACAAAGAATTCCTACATGCTTGTCTCTCTTATCTACTTTTCTCATTGCTGAGACAAAATACTCAATATCCAAAGATAAAAGAGGAAAGGTTTATTTTTGCTCACATTCTGTAGAAGTTTCTGTTCACATTTGGCTGGCTTCATGATAGGTTGACATGTCAGAGAAGAAATAGTTTATGTTGGGCGGTGAGTAGCAAAGCAAAAGGCAGCAAACAGCAAAGTAGTAAAGCAGCAAGCTAAGACAGGGACCCTAAGAGGAGGTAGTACTCACACTCAGGTAGGGGAACCCTTAAGCATTGCACCATGAGTCAATCCCAGCTTCACACAGTCTAGATTCAACCACCTCCAAAACACTCCATCTATGACCACATGAGACATTTGATGGTGGGGGGTTCCTCTAGACACAAACATAGCACTCTTCTCTCCACTTCTTCGCATGCAAAGTTACTCTTTCCAAATATGTTCAGTAAAGCCAGGATAATCGCTAGAAGTTTAAAAACACAAGCAGAGAACATAATTTCCATTTAAAAAAAGGATTTTTTTTTGTTTATCTAATAGATAGATATACAGACACATAATGGAAGAAATAGCATCATTTCATCGTAGTTTTATCTCACCTGTTACCCACTTTGAGTCAGTAGTATCTTGACCAGGTAGTGAGCAGTGTTAACCCAATCTTTTCAGAGGATATTGTAAACTTTGAATGACTTGATGTTCATAAATTATTTGGGGAACCTGAATTTGGTTTGTATTTATAACTTTAAAGACTATTGCAAAAATTCTATTTATTAAAATAATGGTAAAACAATTGCAGAAAATTCTTCACTTATTGATGTCAGAGAAATTTTAGATTTAGAGAAAATAAACATCATTTCAGTTCCTCATTAGGAAGAACTTCCACCTCTGTGAAAAGGCATTTCAAGAAGGATGCCTAAGTATTTTGTCCATCATCCAATCTAAACACTCAGGTAGGTAGCAGAGTATGAGCAGTGATGAATTAGGGAGCAATCCATGGGTCAAGATGATGGTTTTAAAAATTTCTTCAGAGCATTAATCATTTTTCTTTGTCTTTCTTTCTTTTTGATTTTCAGAAAATAAAAAAACTACAACTGTCAAATATTCACTTCTCTCTGAGAAAAAGCACTTACTTAAATAATCTCCAAATTTATTTTTGATGGGGCAGTATTGCGAACAATCACTATTGAAGTTTGCATTGAAAGTTTGAATATTTGTACAGATATTATTAATAAAAGTATTCTATTAGCAGTGATAGATAATAAATTGTAAATCAGCAGATTCTCAGAATAAATACTACCCTGAAAAAATTATTTTATGTTTAAATCTCTTCATAAGAATTCTGCATCTTCCAATTATTATACTTTCAAAAATATTAAGAATTTAACTTAGGAGTATGACAAAAGAGTTGGAAATATTTTTTTTAAATATCTGAACTTGACTACAGAAATCTTATATATGGCAAACACTCTCAGTTAAAACTCTGAAAGCAATGTTTGAAAAATTTTAAAACCTACATTTGCTATTCACATTTTATTATTAATACAAATAATATTTAAAGATTGGAAAAAATACATAGTTTCACCCGATAATTAATATATATATATATATATATATATATATATATATATATATTGAATTGGAGATAATTTTAAAATAGCAAAACCTCCTATAATAGATTTCTTTGGAGAAATAAATCCAATGTATAATAAATTTTGTATAAGAATTTTCTCCTGTGATTATGTAGGCTGTGAAGTTCCATAATATGGTCTTTGCAAGCCTGAAACTCAAGAAAGACTGAGGTAATTCAGCTTGAGTCCAAAGGCCTGAGAACCAGGAGAGTTGGTGGTGTAAATAAAAGTCAGAATGCAACAGGAGATGAGATGAAATGTTCCAGCTGTATCAGTGAGGCAGAAAAGAAATGCATGCTTCACTTTTTGCCTTGGAAGGAGAGAATGGTCCTCACTCCCAGCTATATCTGGCCGGATAAAGATCCTATAGATTCGCAGCAGAATCCAAACACTCAACTCATCTGGAAACATCCTCACAGGTACATCCAGAGAAAGGTTTTAACCAGGTATCTGAGCATCCTCTGATTCATTCTAGTTGACACATAAAATTAACTCTCATCACTTCTCCTCTCACTACAGAGATTGGCATTCATTTGTAAATGAAACATCTAGGAATTTTTTGCTATATTTTTATTCAGTAAATTCACCTACCTGCGTGTTTCTTTCAACCTATATTTTCATCAACAGCAACACTTTTATGATAACATTTTAATATTTTCAGTGTATACAATATTATATTTACACTATAATGCATTTACTGGCAATGTATTTATGTGTCTTTCTCAATCAATATAACTCAAAGACATGTATTTATAAATATATCTGTCCACAAATTTTCACCAATATCCAAAATATTCTAGCAATTTTTTTCCCTAGAAATCCAACTTAATGGTGAAAGGGGAAAATTCTTTTTAAACTTTTAAACATTGGAAATGTCTCCTCTAAAAAGATAGAACAATTTAAGCTCTCACCAATCATGCATGAATGTTGTAGTTTTATTCAGTCTTGTCACTATCTCATTACTAAAAGATCTTTCTCACCAAATAGGGAAGAAATTGTGTCTCACTTTAAGGTGCCTTTTCTGATATTTTTGTTCTGAATCTTGTAAGTATTTTTAGACTATCCTGGTCCAACATGTGAATATAAATAAATCATAAATAAAATAATTTTGCAATACTATTTTGAAAGTCATGATTTAAAGTGAAGTTTTAAATTTATATTGTGTACTCCATTGCTTTATTATTGGTCATTTAAATAATATGCCATTGAGAGCAGAGATAAATTAACAAATTTTCTTAATTTATTCTCAAAGAAGAATTGAAAATCTTTAACCTAAAATTGTTCCTATTTTTACTCATTCAAAAGAAATCATACATGTTAATACAAAAAAAATTTCATTAATTTACATTAGGAGAAACTAACTTTTAAAAAATGTAAATATCTTAAAAGCAAACTTCAAAGCAATTGATTAATAGTGATTTGCTAGAAAAAATTCTAATGTCTATTTTAAAAACTTCAACAGAATGTATTTGAAATCTTCCCAGGAGATACCTGTTCCACTTGAATACTGGAAGCCACCCTATTTTTCATATTTTTGAACAACAACAATCAAAATAAAAAAGAAATAAGGCTTCTATATATTTCAAGGATATTTCAGAAATAGAAAGTAACTAAATTCTAGGAAAAAAACCCTATAAATATGTAGAAACCTCACTTCTTTTTTTTAATAAATAAAGAAAATGCAGTAAGTGTTTATTGGTAACAATTTCATAGCAGTACTCAAGTTGGGGGCTGCTTTCACTTTGTTTTTGTTGTTCAAAAATATGAACTTAGGAAAAGCCAATTTCATGTGCTGTTAATTTAATTCTCAACAATAAAACTTTACTTCTATTGATGGGAAATGAAATTACTCTTTCCAGGCCCTTTTTATCTGTCAATTAAATGATTTTGCCTAACCCCAAATATACCCTGCACACTATTTATAATATATTCGCATTTCAGGACAAAAGTAAAAATAGAAAGGATGTGATTCACTGTAGTGAGGCTAACGAATTCTGTCGTTTAAAGATACTGTCACTATGACCCTAAAAGTCATCATATCAAGGTTCATATCTCCAGGGAGATGATCATTTTTATGGAGATGTGTGGCATTACTTCCTCACTTAATGGAGTATGTGGAAGCATATTTCCTTGACAATTATACACAATGAAAACACCTTTGCTGTTCTAATGTGGTTTTAAGTGTGTTTATGTCTTGTGAAACATCTCCTTCAATATTTCAGGCAGAAAAGAATGGGAGGCTAAGTTTTTGAAGCAGAAAATTTATCTGAGATATATAAAAAGGCAATATGGTACAATCCAGGCTTAGTAGTAGCCTAATTATTTCAAACTATTTTAACTGAGATGACACAATAGACTTGGTCAAATATATATAGATATATATGTACACACACACACAATGACACACACATTGACACACACACCCCACATATTCACACGCACACACCAAAACATGCACACTAAAATAATATTATCTGTGAACTTCTTATGGGCCTTGCTTTTTATCTTGATGAGCTGCAGATGTGGAGACATAGAAATCCACGTTTGTGTATGTGTGCTTATAAATTTAAAATGTAGTTCTTTGAAAAAGAAAAATCTGAGAGATATCCCATCCCCTGCCTACTGTAAAAAAAGATAAAGAAAAAAATTAAAATTTTAATTTGTGATATAAAACGACTTAGAACCACAGATAAAGAATGGAATACTTGTTTTCTAGGACAATAAATTTGGAAAAGAACAACACTCTTCCAGAAATAAAAAATAGCACAAAAATTCAGAGAAATAGCATGAACTAATTGCTTCTGATAAACTGAAATCTTGTTTCAACATCTACAAATTTCAAATCAAAGCCCAGGCCATCTCATTGGGAGTTCTATCTGAGATAGAAATACCAGCAGGTCTTGAACTTACTATATAGCCTAATCTTACCTTGAGCTAATGGGGATACTCTTGCCTCAGCCTCCCCAGTGCAGGAATTACTGGTATGTGCCACCATACCAAGTTTATACCTAAGCTTTAATGCTTAACAAATTTAAAGTATTTAAAATATTTTAAGTATTATAACAAGACATATATCTTGCCATGCTATCTGTTTAAAACTGTAAATTATAATACAAAAATTTAACAAAATGCAGTACCTCAGGATGATAAAAAGTAAGGTTATTACACAATCTTATTTATAAGTAACAGTCAAACACTGCTGCATAAAACATTATTAACTGCAGTGTAATGGTATTTACAAACATTAAGTGCAAATATTTTTATAAGGAATACAAGAATGATTTCATATTAGGAAATCATTAAAAATACATGTAAAATATGAGGAAATCCAAAGAGAAAAAACAAATAGCAAATGTCAAAAGTCATTTCATGTCATCCATCAATTTCTAACTTAAAAACAAAACAAGGCAAATCTAAGCCAATAAGAACAAAAGAAAAGAAATAATGGGTATTAGATTGTTTTTCAAGGACAAATGCTACCATTTTTGTTAAATCAGGGACAAGAAGGAAAAACTACCCATTAATAATGATATTTACTCACCATGGGTTTCAGTAACCTAACACAAAAATTTATTCATTTCCTACACACTAATTGCAGATTTGGCATATACAAGACACTTAAGATGCAGCAGTAAAAACATAACTCACTTTGGTTCTATTTCTTCTGGGTGGAAAAACAAAAAGTAAATAAAAGAGGGTGGATATAAGAAGATAAGTTCTATGGAGAAAAACAATACAAGAATAGCAATGTTGCAACAGTTCCTATAGCTACTGAAACAGAAATTCTACAGCCTAAAAGCTACTACTGAGAATCTGTTCCCTGTCAACAAAATGTGAAAGTGTGATAAGCCTCTATCAGAGTATTACTCAAGCATTTATATGAAGGAACTAGACTGCAAATTTTGACTTGAGAAAATTTCCCAATTTTTATTAAAAAATAGAGATGCAGGAAGGAAATTCCTCTTTGAAAGGAAAAAAGATAAAATATTTTACATGTGACTTTATTCACACATTTGCAAATTATATATACATGTGTCTATAAAATGTACATATATGGAGAGTGAGAAAACACATTAACAGAGACCAAACAATGATTACCTGTAGGTGAAGTTAATAATTTCAAAGTTAAGCAAAAACAAAACATAAAAACCCAGTTAAATAATCTAGATAGTAATAGTGTGGATAGTTGTTCATTTACGGGTTTTATGAAGATGTGTGAAATGACTGTTACGAGATACTCATTGTTCCATGTCAAATGGTAGAGTGATAGGCTGTTTATGAAAACAATTTTCCTAGCTTTATTGTTTGAGCAAATATTTAAATTTAAAATATCACTGCTTTGCAAAAGTGGTACAAACAAGCTTCTGGTTTGCTGCAGTGTTTTCTATGTTAACTTGTTCCTCGACATGTCCTCAAGCAAAAATAAATGTCTGTGCTGCCCAAGAGGGTGCTAAGGAAACTCACATGTATTTTTCATGCAACTTTAACCTACAATGAGTTTCAGACCTGGAACCTCAAGTATGATGAGGGTATTTTATCCACACTTTATATTCCACCTATCCTCACCCCTATTAAGAACCAATTAACCACAATATTTCTTTCAATGAAAGATCAATTTGTCTTTGCATCCCTTAAAGGTATTCCAACCATAAATTTCAGTTACAGAATTGGTTACTCCAGAAACTGCTAAGGAAAATCAAGCTGTGTAAGACGAAAAATGTGATATGCATACCACTATTACTCTCTTTGATTTGCTCTTGGTTCAATTTTTTTTTAACCTATAAAAATGTAAAATACACATTGAAAAATTAAATTAGACTCTGAGCATGTATTACAAAGTTCATTCATATTGTCAGCATTTAGATATGTTAGGTAGTTTCCCTAGCTTGAGCAGACTCTCATGTGATTCCGGTGCCACCGACTTGGTATTGGATGGGCATATGGCAGCCCTAGACACAGGGGATGCTCCATGGTTATATGATACATAGTAATGAAAGTACTTGCATATTTTGCATAGCAGCCTTAGCTGTGATTGCCCACCCCTCCAATTCACTCGCAGAGCTGTAGAGGAGCAGCTATGCACTGGACATTCGTTCCTCGTATTCAGAAACAGGGCATGTTTTTATAGGAGAGAATCTTGCAAGAGGAGATTCAGTATGACATATTGTAGTGGAATACAGTAATACAATACAGAATATTTTCCTGAGCTTAAGAAAGAACATTTTAACAAGAAAACTATGTGTTTCAATCTTACTTTTAATAAAATGATTATTTATTAGAACCAATTCATTGCAGAAAATGTGAGAATAACTGAATAACAACGATACATCTGAGAATAATCAAGCTTAAACATATTTAGGTAGAGTTTTACAAGGTCAAAATGGGTCCTGTACACAATGATAAAAGCATGCTCTATGAGTCTCTAACCTCTTTTGCACCCATTCCCCCAACCCTATGAGGTTTCTAAGCTAGTTTTCAGCTTCCCTCTGGTGATGATAATAAAGTGGGCATCTTTTCATTATGACCCTTCATCAGTCAAAAGAAAGACAGTTATACCAGGAAACTTATTGCATAAATACATAAATCATACACTTATGAAATTTTAAACTTTTGGGAATTTTTTCCACTTCTAAAATTTTTTTTAGTCTCTATATTTGTTCAAGTTTTTCTGTAGCATAAACCCACCCCCAACCAGTCAGTACACTTTGGTTTGTTAGTTGTCAAAGGTAAACTAACAAACCAAGGCTTGTTATGTAATGATCCTAGTTACAATTAATGATATGTTGTTTTCCTAGAAATGGCTGTCACTGAGATGCATAGCTGGTTATTTTAATGTATATTTGTAGGAACAAATCCTCAATTGACAAGCCATTCTGCCTCTGTATTTTCTGCTTGCTTATCCCATATAAGCCCTAGACCTAAAGCGATCAGGGCCTGATATTTTTGGGAATGAGCCTGATCAGAGCCATTTGATGTAAATAAATCTCCTCTGAATCCTGATTATCATTTCTCTGTTTCTACTTGCTATTGCACTCCTAAAGATGTTATTTGGTGATTTCTTTTCAAATACATGTTATATGAACTTTACTCAAATTAATAAATTAACAATAGCATAAATACTTTGGGCATGAGTCTAAATTAGTATTGATGACTGAAAAACTCACCTAGTGGGGACAAGAAAATAGGCAATATTGGACAGAAATTCCCTAGCTATAGCAATTCTATGAATAGTGAATATGAGCATATAGTTTTGAGAAGAACTGGTTAGTTTAAAAAGAGGAAACTACTTTTAAACTGGCACGTAATGCTAGTGTATACCATGAAGTAGGTACTAAGCTTAGCCATTTACAGATACAACTTCACAATCATTAAACCAACCCTGGAAATTTGGATGTCTTAACTTGAATTTCCAGTGTCTGTCCTCACTCTACAGAGCATTCACTACTACACACAAGAACTTACTTTTACTCATTTGTAAAAGTTTTCTTGTATACTAGTGATGAAAATCTTTTGTTTCAGTTTGATTCGTAAGGTCCTTAGAAGCTACATCTCATTTCTAAATTGGCATAGTTGAAGATGAGTTTGCAAAAGGAAGGTGTTGGTATCAGAAAAAAGACAAGGTAGAATTGTAGAACACACTCCTGAGGACTGATGGTAATAATCATCCCTGACCAATACTCAAATTATAACAACATCTTTTTCTGGGAGGATTAAGTTAACAGTAAGTCTTGTCTATAGAATAAGGTACACATCTTTAATTTCTTCTTATATAAGTATAAAATGTCAAAATAAAATTGTTTTAACTGTTTTTTGTAGAGCTCACCGTGAAGAAACAGGCTGTTAGCAAACTTGAAGAACTGTTGAAAGGAGCAGAACAGGTCCTGTAGGTGACCATAGGAGTTAGAGAAGTTTACAGACACTGACAAGTATCGAGGAAGAGAAACAAGAACATCTTTGTGGTGAGAGAGACCAGCATCCTCAGAAAGTATCTCAAAGCTTCTGTGTGTACCTCTATAAGAAGCAGGGCAAGATGGAGGCAATTAATCCCCTGTATTCTAAGCTTCCAACAGAACAAATCCATGGATAGGGATTCTACTTATGACTACATTAAAAATTGAAGAAAAACCTAAAATAAAATAACTGCGAGATTAAGAGAAAAAAAACTCACTATGTGTTTTTCCATCTAGGGGTCAATTTTAGAACATTATTTGAAAAAGCAAAGGCCACATTTCTGTGCATCCCCATTCATTGGTTTGAGGTGGTTATCTAAGAATCCGTTTGCCTTTACTTTTTTGTTACATAAATCCCTTGAGGAAGAACTCCTCATGGAAATCATTTTATGTATGTATGCATGTATGTATATATGTATTAAGAGACAGGGTCTCACTATGTAGTTCAGGCTGACCTTAAGCTCACTACATAGTCCAGGCTGGCTTTCAACTCACAGTGATCCTCCTGCCTCAGTCTCCTAAATTCTCACATTACAGGCATATGTTAGCACAGCTAAGATGGGACGAGCATTTAAAAATAACTACATTATCTCAATATTAAAAATAACTCTAACATCCCAACATTTCTATAAAGTGTCCTAATACTCCTTTTATCCCATGCATATTCTCTTGACTTATTCAGCTACAAACTCAATATCCACTCCTACTTTTATCAGTCATATGAAATATCTATTACAGTTATATCTATATATACCTCAAAGTTTCATGTGCTTCTAGGTGGGGCTTTTCAGAGGTGACTGTATCACGTGTGTGAATATAAATTAAGGATGTGTAATAATTCAGTTAGTTCACTGGTTGGTTTAGCATAGTTCTGGGAGTTGATAATGGGAAATACCTCTCTGTGTGTGGGTGGCACCAAACAATAGGCTTGTAGCCTGAATGGAATAAAAGGAAAAGAGAGGCTTGTGGCTCATGTCTCCTGCCCGCCCTGCCATGGACAATTTGTCCTCTGCAATGCCCCTCTGCCATATTGTCCTGTGCTGAAGTCAGTGACTATGGATTGAAACCTCTACAGACAATGAACTAAAATTTTTCCAACTTTTACTTTGTGTGTTCAGTATTTTGTCCCAGCCACAAGAAAATAACTAAGGTATTACTTCATTAAAAATTGTTAAATATTTATTTGTTCTTTTCTGGTGCAAGAAAGAATGAATTTTCTAGAGACTTTATACCATTATTTATTGTAGATGAACTTTGCACTTCTGTTGAGCTCTCGGTGCCCAGGGAAAATGATTGCAAAGTATTTTATTTATATAACTTCTGTGTTTTCTTTTGAGAAATGGGCTTTCCCAGTACACTTCTTTACACAGATTCTCCAAGAACATTCCAATGACCTATATGATATAGTAACAAATGCGCATTTCTATTTTAGTGAGTGGAAATCGTAAGGTGAAATTCTTTCTGTCTCTCTGCCTGCCCCCTTTTGCTTTATTATGTCCACATGTGTGAGCTGGGAGAAATGCATAGTGTGGACTGTTCATTAAGAAAAGAAAACCATAGTCCTTATATCATGAATTTATGCAATTTTTAACTGTTTTTAACAAGCACAAAATGGTTCACAGGAATTATGCAAGTATAGATTATTCCAACTTGAATCATTGTGGAATCATAAAAGACTTAGTTCTTTAATTTTTCGCCTTTAAGTCAGCGACTTTGATTAAAAAATAATAAAGCATGAGAGCCGAAGGGTCCTCACAGGTTCTCAGTGCTATCGTGGCTCCCTGATCTTCAGTGCTAATTCTCTTCATTAATATTAATAAAAGGCTGATAGGGCAGTTGCAAAGCATGACATGAGAAGCAGGCAATTAATTGCTTGTAGTATTTTTATGCTTATTTTGCACAATGAAAATAATGCCTCCAGACTATCAGCTAATCAATAATATCAACTCTGTTGAAAATGAGCACCTTTGGTTTCTTTTTGTGTAAATCTTCATTACATCTGAGAACCAAGAAAATCAACCCAAGGTTCTTGAAATTAGCAGTATGAAAGAGAATATGTGTGTGTTACGTGAGCTGGCATTCTTCTGTTTGGAGAATGGGAATGTCACATCTGTACACATGTGTATTTCTGGTCATCTCCTTGATTCTATTAGTATATTCCAAGGGGTTTTGCTTTCATTAGCAGTGAAATTGTAAATTAGAAGATTGAGCATAGTGTGTGTGGGGTTAGCCATTTGGAGGATTCCTCAACCACTTTTACTCTTTTCTTAAAGTCTTTTCATAAAACTATCCTGCATTATTGTAAAGCACAATCCATGCCTTGTGAGACGAGTTTTTCAAGTTCTAAGTAGGTTTTTAAAAATCCAAGATTTAAAACCAGGCATTGTGGCACATGCCTGTAACCCAAGCACTAAGAAGACTGAGGCAGGAGGGTTGCTGTGCATTTGAGACCAATGTGGGCTACAAAGTGAAGCCAAGACCAGCCTGATCTGCATAGTGAAACTTTGTCTCAAAAAAAGAGAAAAAAAAATCCAAGAGTTAGGAGACAGACACTTCTCTTCTTAACATCAATGATGAGTAAAATACATTCCTGACTTTGGAGTTCTTGTCTTACCTGAAGAACTTACTTAAGGCCTAGTATAACTTTATCCCTTAAAACCCATGCAAAACTAAGCTAAGCTTGAGCTGAGCAGTTTATTCAGATCTTTTCCTGACATGACCATTTTCATTTTCTCTGACAGGCACATTATGGTCTGATATTGCTCCCTGAACCCTATCACATGAGCCCAAACACAGGTGCTCAATATATACATATATAATATAACTACATAACTGTATAATTATGTAACTATATATTTATATATATATTACTCTTTCAGTTTTTTATTATTTTTATACTAGAGAAACAATATGGTATTTACAAATGTGAGCCTAATTTATTTCACTTATGAATATAGCCTCAAGTTGCCTTCATTTACCTATAAAAGTCTCAAGATCATCCTTTTTTATAACTTAGTAATATTCCATTGTATTAAAATATCACATCTTTTTCATTCAATCGGTGGTTGATGGGCATTTTGATTGTTTCCAAGATTTAGATATTACAAATTGCACTGCTATAAACATTGGTGCACATATATCACTGTGACATGACCTTTTCAGTTTTCCTGGGAAAATACCCAGAAAGGGAATAGTGGGATTGGATGGAACTTCCAATCCTAGCTTTTTGAGGAATCTCCATACTGATTTCCACAGTGGCTGTTGTTAGTTAGGAAGAACCAACATTGTGAAATGGCCATACTGCTAAAACCGTTATACAGATTTAATGCAATCCCAATCAAAACACTATTAACCTACCTTACAGATCTAAGAGAAAACACTCCTAAAATTCCTTTGGAAACAGAAGAAACCTAGAATACCAAAGGAAATTCTGGGCAACAAAGGCAAGGCAGGAGGCATCTTAATTTCTGGTTGAAATTATACTACAGAACTACAGTGATGAAATCAGCATAATACTGGCAAAGAAATAGACCTGAAGAAGAGTGGAACAGATTAGAGGATGCAAATACAACTACCAAGACATTCAGCCACCTTATATTTGACAAAGGGGCTAAACATGTTCACTGGAAAAAAAAGACAGCCTCTTTAATAAATGGTGCTGGAAAAATCATGCTGAAGACTGAAACTAGACCCATGTCTATCAGTATGCACTAAACTAAAGTCAAAATGATCAAAGATCTAAATATTAAAACAGAAACTCTAAATCTACTGGAAGACGAGATAGGTAGAAATCTTGGAGACAAAGGGTTAGACATAGAATTCATGAACAAACTGCAAACTGCACAGGAAATACTTTCAAAGAATCGACAACTGGACTGTCATCTTATTAAAAGGTTTTTGCGCTTCGAAAGAAATCATCAGCAAAGTGAAAAGGAAACCCACAGAATGGGAAAGAATTTTAGCCAGCAGTCCCTCAGACAAAGGACTTATATCCAGAACATATAAAGAATTGAAAAACATCAAGCCCCCCAAATTCAAAGACCTTTTCCAAAAATGGGCATCTGAGATAAACACACATTTCTCAGATGAAGATACACAAATGGCAAATAAATACATGAAGAAATGTTCACCATCACTGGTCATTCGAGAAATGCAAATTAAAACAGCACTGAGATTTCATCTCACTACAGAAACAAGGACTGACATTAAGAAATCAACCAATTACAAATGTTGGCAAGGCTGTGGGGGAAAAAGGAACACTGCTCCACTGTTGGTGGGAGTGTAGATTGGTGCAGCCACTGTATAATTATGTATTGAGCTATAACTATATAATGAACTATAACTATATAACAATATAAAAATTGACAACAGAGGCCATATATATTATTTATTTCATAGTATATAATACATATTGCTTAAAAGAAAAGCAGCTGAAAATATGAATTTTAATAAAACATCACCTTGGAAAATAGCTTTAAAAATAATTTGTGTATTTTTAACCAAATTGTCAACATAGCTCTTTGTACTGGCCACAGAGTTTGTTTATTTACTATATATATATATATATATATATATATAATTATTTGGCTTGAAATTCTCATCAGAAATCAACAAATGATGAAAAGAATGTTCTCATCTAGGAAATAATCATTTTGGCATAGAATCTTTCTAAATTACTCACGTGACAATGAAGGAAGCCACTTCCCATTAAAGTAGTTACTGAGGGGAATTCTAAGAAAGTTGCAACCCATATTGCCAAATTAATAAAAAAGATACAACTTCAATTCAAAAGTTGGCAATGGGGAGTTCAATAATTTTTATATGGGCTAGTTAAGGAAAAAATAACAGAGTACAAAATAAAGAAAAGTGCTAAGAGTAGCTAATAGTAAAGGCATTAAAGGTTGCTCAAAAACAAAATTTCTGCCATTGAAAAAGTTTAAATTTATAAAATGTCCAGCTGAAAACTATTTAGCTTTTTTTTAAAGCTCTACACATCCAAAAGGTTTTCATCAGATGATTCATGGGATTGCAGAATTATAGCTTTGATGTTCTGATGGTGGCTTAAAGATGAATCATTAGAAAACAGAGAGTAGATTTAAGGTCCTTAACAGAAGCATAACTTCATTAAAATATTAAGCTACTCATCATTATGGAAAAAAAGAAGGATGGGAAAGTACTATAAAGTACCCTTATTGAAATAACAATTTATTTTTATTTATTCTTTTTCTAAAATCAATTATTAATCACTAATTCTTTATTTAGTGTTATCTCTGTCTTCCATAAACACTTAGGTGTTGTAAAATTGACCATAATGGGAAAATTCTAAAGCTCTTCTTTCCCTCTCTCTTTCTTTCTCCCTCTCTCTGTTTCTCCCCCAGTCTATCTCTCCCCTTAGCTCCAAAATGTATATACACTTCATGAGAAGAAAAACTTGTATAAATATTTTAAGACTAAATTAATTGAGAGAATGTGAAGTTAATAAGTTACCTTTAGCCTCTACAATTACAAGAGGTGCTCAAAGTGGTGACCATTAGCTTCCGGGTATTTATTAATATGGCGAGCTGCTACTTGGGTAGCCTTGACCATTGAGATTGCTGCACATACATATTCAATTGCTTCTTTCTGAATAATGCTTCTTTAAGGGCCAGGAATACAGTGGGTTTCCTGTGATGTATGACATCCTCAAGGGTCCTGCCATATCAGGATAACCCAAACTGTTGAAAAAATATTGTACTGTTTTTCTTTTCCTGAAGTGTGTACGCAAATTTTGCTCTATCTGTCCATCTGTCTGTCTGTCTGTCTGTCTATCTATCTATCTATCTATCTATCTATCTATCTATCTATCTTTCTATCTATCTATGCTCGAGGATGTAAATCTATTTCAATGAGGAGAAGAAGCTTCCTGAGAGGAGGTCCTCAGTGTTATTGGAAGCCACAAAATGCTCTAATGTTCCCAAGTCTAGTTTAACTTTTGAGTTTTTTAAAGAGTAAGATAAAAAGAAAATACATTATAATTCATACTTTTAATTTTTTAAGTTGAAAATGATTCTCCAGAAATACTTTTTCTCCCAGAACTCAACTGACTACTCTTCAATTTACTATTTTCCAAATGAATTTTAGAAGATTGACATAATATTTATTTTTTGATATAAACTTAGAAAATTTCAAAACTGGAACTGATTTTGGTGGAATCTTTCTAACCTCATGTACTGTGAATGGTTTAACAGTCAATACACAATAGGAATAACACATATGGACAGAGTCTGCCAGTATCTCCCACAAAAAGAATGTAGGCAGACAGTGAGTAGTAAGGTTTTTGACGCTTTACACAGAAATTTTTGTACATGTCTACAAACAATATTACCACTGTGGCTGCTGTAGCTACTCCCAGAGCAAGTTTTCCTTCTTAAATATATATAGAGAAAAATACTCTGCATGTATATTCAATTTTAAATTTTCCCCTATCCAAAATTGTCTATTATATATAAAAGATAGGGGGAAACCAATCTTTTTTTGTCCATAGCTTTCTTTAGAGTGTCACCTGTAAGATATTAAGAGATGGTAATAGGCAGATGGAAGCAAACAAACAAACAAACAAACAAAAAACAGAGGTAACAGAATTTTAACACCTTTGCATTTCCTTGACCCCTGGGGTGGAATGAAAATTGGTGGTCAGCTTGTATCACCCAACTGAACTGATTCAGTGTGGTGCTGGGTGTGTAGGGCCCACCTAAGAACTGTTTCCAATGGCACAGAAAGAGAGCTGGAGGGGAAATGGTTCACTGTTGATTCTCCCAAAGAACCTTGTCACACTGGCTTCCCTGACACGAACTCAGATGTTCTCATCGTCAGAGGATCTCGGGACCTCATTGTCACTGAGGATGACTGTGGTTCTCTTTAGGGGAGCACAGTTTCTATTTTGGGCATCGCTTCCTGGCTCCAGGACAGATCTTTCAGCTTGTTGGTGCAGATCCTTCACCGCACTGGTGCAGACTTTCTATCTTCTACCACTGACCCGGGCCTTCACAGTGAAGATCCTTGGTAGAGATTTGCATGAAACATTGTCGTGGACTCCAGGTCTCCAACTGGACTCATGCAGGGCATTGCCTTGGGATCCAGACCCTCAGCTGGATTCTCTGAGTCTGTAGTGTGTGACTAAATCTTCTACACTCCGTTGTATTTGACTCTTTGGGTGAATATTATAAAAATATAAATTATGTGTCCTGTATTAAACCGTTTCCCTTTTAAAACCTGACTACAACAACCCCCATTCCAGGCTAACCCTCTCGCTCTTATAAGATAGCGTTATGTAAATAAGATGATAAATAAGTTTGATTTAATTATGATTTTCATAAATAAATTTTGAACATGCTGTTGGTAGACACAGGTACTTACATTTAAAAAATATATTCTTTTTAAAGGTTAATATCTTAACACCATTCTCAACATTGGCACTGGCTTAGAAAAATCTATAAATTTTGCTTACAATATATTCTTTAGCAACAGTTTTACTGCACAGAGAGCCTTCTCAAAATATCGGCATCTTTGAACTGACCCTGGCATCACTCAGATCACAACGCTGTACCTTGACATTTTTTTAAAAAGGTTATATGTGACTACACAGTAATGACTTATTCAAGGTTGGGAGTGCCAAATCTTAATCACTGTAGTGAAAAATATTCTGGATTTCTCATGAGTCAAATGTAGGCAGATTCCATAGTGGTCTTCAATTTCAAGTCTGGCCCTGTTGATGAGAAAAATTTTCCAAAAGGAGACAAAATTAAGATATCTGAATGATAAAATACGTAGGTATTTATATGGAGAAGCATATAGGTAAATACGTGTATGTTTATGTACGTATTTGGCAACAAAGTGTGGGATTTTATAATTGAGCTTAACTTTTCCAAAGTTTTTACAAAATTCTTTATTCAGAAACCTGCACATTTTGAAAATGCCATTGCACTAACATAATATTATGTTCTCCATTATGAATGGAAGTAAGATACCAACACAAAACCAGTCAGCATTACATGACTAATTTGGACTTAATGTGATCTATAATCTCTAATATATCAAAGATTATTATTTTATAAATAGTGTTTAATCCAGGAAAACTAAACCATTGATTCATATAGCACTTTGCCCATATAAAATAATATAAATTTAGTAATTGCTATTACAAAAGAAAAAAGTGCTGCCACTCAGTTCTCCGTCCCATAAAAAGCATTAAGCATCAGCATTAAGCATTAGTGCCCTGCTGTTTATAGGGGTTGTATTTGCAATTGCAGCCCATACCATTCCTGGCAAGCCAGCTAAGTATCCCTTCTATATGCCAATTCTTGAGGTACAATTTAAGTTAAAGAACATAACACTTTCATAGTTCCATGTTCCTATTGTCCACCAGAAAAAAATGCTTTTAGAACTCAGCTCTTAAAATTTAGTCGGGAAAAAGTACAGCTCAAAAGACAAAGTCAAGCCATCATCTCTTTTTTCTTGGAACAGCTGCAAAAACTCCAGCATCACAAATGGCAGTTACTTTGTAGAAGTTTCTATTACTACAGATATATTCACAGTAAATCATGGAGTGGGATGCATTTTATTGGTTTATGCATAAAAGTATCCCCCCAAGTAAAAAAATTGCAATAATATTTAAGGAAGACAAACACTCATGTTCTGTAGTTTGTTCCAAGACTATATTTATAAATGGTATAGAAATGAAAAAATTAAATAGCCTAGAAATGAGATAATCCTTTCACTATGGATTTTACAGAAAATAATGCTTAACTGGACTTGTTACATAGAAAACTACATAACTTGTAAAATCTGATACATATTTTGAGAAACTAAAATGATGAAAATGTAGTTGTGAGACCTGCATGTGTGCATGGGAGATGAAAGAACTATACTGTAAGTGGTTGCTTTTATGTGGTAGGAGAATTGCTGTTTCATGTGAAGCTCTATTCCAAGTGAGCATATTCAGAGGATTAATTTGGGTGAGAAGAAAAAATACACCCAAAATTTGTTTAGGAAACCAGTCATTTGGTAGCAGTTATATTTTTTGATAACATTAATCTCATCAGTGCTTTAGAAAGACTAATCAATAAACTGACTAAAAAATAAGCCGAAGACCGTAGATCAGTCTTCAGCATATGAAATCATGGTGACTTGAACCAAATTATTGATAATATAGATTGCAAAAATTGAAGCAAGAAAAATTTGAGAGTAAAAATTGTCAAATTTTGAAAAAAATGTGAATAAATCAAATCCATGATGAACATAATCAAAAAGAAGTTGAAAAGCTTCTATGGATAGAACTTATTTTGAGGGTAAACTGTTCAACTGTGGTTTAGATGAGAATTTAGAAATATTAACATTCCTGTCCTAGGGGATGTTAAATTTTGTGATAAAGCATAAATTTGTCTGCCTCTCACAGCCTTACTTATTTTTACATACTAAAAAAATGAACTCTGCACTGAGGAAAATAATCATTATTTGAGGATTGTTTATTTATTTTCCAACATGTTGTAATAGTCACTCAGCTTAGTATTCACTGCATTAATAGAACCTATGAAACATGTTCTCAGTATTATGAAAATCCTTGCACCAGTAAGATCTGAGAGGTTTGTAAGAATGTTGATTAAAATAATTAGGAGATTATGTCAGGAGAAAGAACTGGCTATGCTGGCAAGAGGAGAGAGTAATGAGAGTGGATAAACAATTTGAATTTGCATCCGCTTGTGCTATTTATAGGAGAATATATTCTATCAGTTCTAGATATTAATTCCTTTGTTGCAATTTTATGTTCACACAAATTTGTCTTCTGTACTGATTTTTGCTTACAACCAATACTGTGATTTTTTAATTTTTCTTTTTCTTTTTTGTTTTCAAAGGGAACAACTGGGAAATTGGGCTGGAGTTTGCCAGTTTTCAATCAAAACATTGGGTCTATGAGTATTTGAGAAGCTATGAAATAGTGTGCAAAATGCCTGTGTGTTTAATTTTGGGGGGAGAGTTTTCTACACACTATCAAAGCATTCTTTAGCTGTTGTGTGCATGTATTTTTCCATATAAAAGCTCACAAAATAGAAGCAATGGCTTTTCTATGAGAAGTAGAACTTAGAGTCTGGAAAGTCGTTAGTTGCAAATGGCAACATACTCAAGAACTAACACTGACAGGCCCCTTTTAATGCTCCTTATTCTACTTATAAATCCAGCCTGCACACAGACTTGGTGATGGGTTCCTTGATATAACATTACATCTTCCAAATTCTCACCCACCAACATGACTGCTGTCTTAGTTACTTGTCTTGTTTCTGAGAAAAAATACCCAACACCAAAAGTTAAGGAGGAAAAGTTTATTTGGTTCACAGTTTGTTGAGGTTTCAGTTCATAATTTGCCAACTCCAAGTCAGGTTGGTATGCAGAGGGGCATTGCACATGAGGAACAATTCATGGAAAAGCAAGGCAGGAGGAAGGAAGCCAGGGGTGAAGTAGCAAGCAGAAAATAGCAAGGGACAGTAACAACAGCTGCTCTCTTTCTGTCCCTTATATTTTTATTCAGGCTACTTACCTTTAGGGCAGGTAGTACTCACACCTAGGGAGGTGCACCCTTAATCCTAGCATCAAGCCATCAATCAGTCCCTCATGCTTTATCCCTGAATCATACGTTCTAGTTCCAGCCACTTCTGAAAAGCTCCATTTGTGACCACATGAGGCTTTGTGGGGACATCTAGACACAACTCATAACAACTCTTGTGAGGCATCCTATGAGTTAGATAACTGAGGTAGGAGTGCTCATTCAGAAGCCTCTTGGCATAAATGCCTATGACTCATATTGAAAGCATGTGAACATTTCCCTCTGTATGATTTTCCACAAACCTTGTATCATTTATATTTGAGTATAACTAGAAAACAGTCCATAATAGAAGAAAACTTATGCACTTTTTCTAGTACTGTACTCCAGTATTTATACTACTGTGTTCATTATACATTGCAGACTATTCGTAGGAGTGAAAGTTTACTTCATACCTTTTGTGTTAGTCAGGTCCCTTTAGGATGGATTGCTCCATTTTTTGTTTGTTTTATTTTCTTGTTTTTTTTCTTTTTTTTGAGTCTTTATTGCTCTCTTGACTTCTGCTTCCTCAGCATCCTGGGTTCCTTGCATACTCCAATTATGTCCAGTATCTTTTATTTGCCCTTGATAAATTCTTAACATAAGAATTTACATGCACTTAGGTCTAAAATTTTAAGAAGGCTGAAACACACAGCCCTTCCTTGACTCATACATTTCTGCTTAAACTTTATTTTCCTTTTTAAATCCAAATTCTGAAATCAGTACAAATTTTTTTCTCTACTTCATCTTCCGTTTACCTATCACATCACATTTTTGTTCTGTCTCAGAACATCAATAAATCTATCCTTTCAAAAATTACTAAGTACCTCTGTGTTATTAAATCAGGTGGACAATTGTCACTTCTAACATTACTTGGCTTTTAGGTAGCATTTGTTAACCATCTCCTCCTTCTTCCAATACTTTGTTACTGCGGCCCTGGTGACATTTCTGATCACTCTCTACCACTACATGTGACTATACTTCATAATCTTATTTATAAGATTATTTTCTTCTAAATAGCTTCAAACTGAGATTTTTTTTAGTGTTATGTCCTACGTTCACCTTTGTTATCTCTCCATTTTGTTTTCATCACTTTTACCAATCTCTAAAGCCTGTGATCTGTAACTGAATGTTTAAGTCACATATGGCCTCAAACTGTTCTTTCTTTTATATTTTCCATCTCAGAAAAAATTAGTATAGTAAACAATATACCTCTCTAAGTCTTCCAAATGTCTCCATCTACACCACCACATTGCTATCTTCCTTTTGGAATTGTGTTACTTATTATTTGTCTGCAGTAGGACTAGAGGGTCTCAGTGTGTATCCATTTTTCCAGACCTGCTACACTTCTCTTCTTTTCTTTACCTGTAGGTGATCCTACCCCCTCTGTAGCAGCCTGTAAAACTCAATAATAGGTTTAGACTAATCATGATGTACAGAACCATTCTTAACTTGGCCTTTGCTTATCTCTCTGGCTTCCTTTCTTACCCCAGGCACCATGTAGGAGATGGTCTAAACCACATTGATATTTTAAGACACACAATGTGTTTTCTTGCCAATTATGTGCATTTTCACATGGTTGTGAATATTTCTGTGCAACAATTGTTTTTATATTGTGTCTTTGATTAAAATTTTCCATTTTATATTCTACTGTAGTTCTGATTTTATTTTCCTTGAGAATCCTACTGGACACAGTAATTCTACAGATTTGAAGCTTCTGTGTTCTCTGATGGAACTAAATGGCATTTTCATCACTCCAGACAAATATTTAGAACAGATCAACTGGCTAACAACTGACTGTGCACTTCTTATATCTCCTAACAAAGGTTGAGCTCAGTGTCAACGGCCAAAGTTTAATTTGAACAACACCAACATTATCCCTTTCCTCACTGTATTTACTTCCTCTAGTTCAATGCCCAAAACATAGTGGTTATTCACTAAAGATTGTGGACAGAATAAATAAATGAAATGTTGTGTTTATTTTTCAGCCACTATTGAATGTGTATTCTTAATGTGAGCCTGATTGGCTTGCAATTTTCATTTTGACTCCTTGAGTGACATTAGATCTGCAGAAAGTTCACTACTTAGGGAATAAGTCATGCTATTATTACCTCCACCCCACCACAAGTCATCCTTAATTCAGCAGGGTATTATGCTATCACAAAAAGATGCTTTTAATCAAATACCTTCTTCACATGGGACACAGATAGTCGATATGTGGTAAACACTTTTGTTTCAATATATTGTGAGGACACTGTTTCACTGAAATGCATTGATCTCAAATGGCAGACTTAGTCTTCTTTTATGAGAAAAATCTTTCAAATAAAACTACTTGAGCATTTGAAGATGTCAATACTTTGATGTTTCAAAGCCTCAATTATTCAGGTACCACAGAGCTGAGCATTGTGTCTGCCAATGTCACATTTAAAAGCTCAAATGGCTAAGATGCCATGTTCTATTCAAGTCATCTGATATTTGAAATTAAGAGAAGAGTTCTTTCATATGAGCACCTCCTCAGGCTCTCTCTGTCTTCATGCTGTTGCTCTAAAACTTAGCATTCATTAAATCATTTCTTACAATTTGAATACACAGCTAATGGAATGGACAGCTTCAGAGGTTGGAAGTTCAACTTATATTCTAGGGCAAGGGGAAACTTTGATTTTGCTAATTTAAATTGGTCATTGAATCAAGGTCTCATTTTGATCCAGCAATATATCATACAAATAATGCAAATCAGTGATTAAAATGTTTTTAGCCTATGCAGCTCTGCTCAGACTATACCAAAGTTTCATAATATGGCATTCAAAAATTATGCTGTCCTCCCTAGAAGGTTTTGAGAGTCTTTTCTCAAGAAATCAGTGAAAACACTGTGATCGTCTATAACATTTAAAACGTTGTTTTATACCATTGCCAGTGATGTAAATTTTAGGTCCACTGTCTCTGAAGCACCAAACTTAAACCTCAGAACTATATCACTTATGTTTGTCAGACAAGTGCAAACACTTGCATTTAAATTTTTGGCACAACTTTGTCCAGAAAGTGGATACTCTCAGTCTCAAAATTATGTCATTTAATTAATCTGAAGTTATTTGGAGGTAGGATTTGGATTAAATAATCCCTATAGAAAAAAATAGATTTAAATATTTTGCAGAATAATGCAGGAAGCATACTAGGTATATGATTAAAAATACTAACAAGATTGCAGCCTCCACTGTTTGGATCTAGTCCCAAACAAAATTCAGTTCCTAAGAGCTGTTGAAGAGGTAATTGTTTAATGAAGAAGAAAAAATATATGTCCACACTGAACACTATTTCCAGAGGATTTCTTCCAAAGTAACATTTTAAAAAAATACCTAAGAAGAAACAGTTAAATTACCTATACACACAATCATTCCATTTACAATACCACCTCACTCTCTCACCCACTTTTTTTTTTCCTTACTTGTTCATTCTATTTTTACAAAGCATGGCAAAGTGAGAAGACAACTGAATAGGTAAAGGGTTTGCTCAATAAAAAACCACCCCGGTGTCTCACGATTTCACAGGAACCAGTGGGGAGCAAGCATTTCTGTAAAATGATTCTATCATACAAGAGTCAAGCTGAAAGGATTCTCAGGGTGGGGGAGAGAAAATAAAAGAAACCAATATCACTTCCTTCCATATACTTATCCAAAGCCTGTGTAAGTATGTCTTAATGAATATTGTTGAAAGCAATGCAAATATTTGAAAATATAAATTTTTATTATACTTGAAGATATAAACTTTATGAATCATCACTAGCCACTGTTAATACTTACTTGTATTCTTCTTATACATTTTCAATATTTGAACAAATATATAGTTTTTGGTACTATTTTTATACTAGGACAATGACTTTACTATGTATTACGTTTAGCTTTGAAGTCATTTAAAATAATTGTGATGGTGGTTTCTTCTTTTGTCCACTCTTGAATGTATTTGTCTGTCTTTGGGATTCTGGTCTACATAATTCCCAGATCCACAACAGTGGAGCTACTTCTATAAACCTAACCTACCTTTTAAAGGTCTGCTAAAATGAGTCTTCTATGAAAAAATTTTTCCTATTCCTACATAGAAGGATATCTTCTGATTCACATTTATATTACTTAATATCTGCCACATATATTTTGCATTACAGCACCCACTGCTTTGGGACATCTGTTCTATTTTTGGCTGATATTGCCATTGACCTTTTTATGTATGTATCTTGTCTATCTAACCGGATGGAATGCTCCTTGCGGACAGGGTCATGAATTAAATCATAGATTTTAACACCTTGAAGAAACTTTAGAGATCAAATAGTTCAGCACTTCATTTTATAATTGAGAAAAAAAGAGTCTGGTAGAAGTTAAATAACTGATTTAAGGTCAAACAATAATTTAGTTAGAAGGCCAAAAATAGAGGTCTGAGCTTAAAATAATGGCACCTTGTGATGTGCTACACTGTAACTTTCCTAACATATTAGAGTTGAAATGGGTTTTAGTAATACAACCTCCTTGATTTTATAGAGTAGGAAACAGAAGCATGGAGAAGTTGTAAAATAGTTGCCAATGTCATATACTGAGTTAATTTTAATAGTCCTGGGACTATTAATAATTGCTATTAACATAGCAATACGCTATGTTCACTGACAAAATTCTGTTCAGCTTTCTATATTCCTCAAAATTCTGACTATAGAGTAAACACCTATTAAATGTCTGTTAAACTGTATATATAAAGATACTAATGACTGCAGTATTGCATACTGGAATCTGACATTTCAGTGCAAAGGAAGAAGCAATAAACTTCTGAGTTTGTCTTTGTTCTCATCTTATTAGTCCTCAAATTGCACTCTATTTCACCTTAAAGATTTTAGTTGTATATAAAAGTGAATTAGATGGATAGATTCAGCACATATAGAGTATATATTCATCCATCTTTTCCAGTTGTGTTTTGTGGAGTCAAATTCTAACCAGTCTGCATATGTCAAATTTTTCTACAGAATGGAATGCTTAATCTTCTTAGAATTCAGCTGGTGCAATGTGTTTTCAACTTATCTTTACCCAGTGGCTTCTCCATAGAGATGACAAATTTTGCTTTTTGAAAATCATATACAGAAAAAGCCTCTATACAGAATACCTGTATTATCACCCTTTGCCCAGTGAATTCCATTAGAAGTTTCTGATTACGGTTCCCGCAGAGAACCCTTAGTTGTTTACACTTTCTAAATTGCTACCATAAAATTAAATCTCAATCTTTGTCGCCCACAAAAATCCAGGCTTCTTCTCATTTTAATTTAAATTATAATTTTTGCTTTAGTTCACATTTTTCTTTAATAAAACTAGATAGTAGCTTCAGAAATTTACTAAGATCCTGAGAACCATCCCTATTTATGGAAGGAATCTCTGCTGGTGACTCATTGGGTGAGTTTAAGCCATGCGTATCTATGAGTACATTCTTCCATGTGGCAAAAACAAACAAACAAATACAAAACTATTTTGTCTAAATGATCTCTGTCTATTCTTGAACTTGATAGGTTGCTCCAGATGGTAAACTGAAGATGTGAAACTACCTTTCTATTTCCTAAAGTCCCTGAAAATTATAGGATAGTTGCTACATAATTGAATTTCCTGCAAGTACTAGAAATTATAGAAGTTACCATCATAATGCCATGAGATTTTTAGGAGTTCCTGTAAGACAGTAGCTACCATTTGATCAAGGCTTACAATGTACTATGAACTCTATAAATATTATTCTGCATCTTTCTCTGAGGCAGGTGCTAATATTCCCATTTATTTTACTGTGACAAATCAAAAAAACTCTGTTTATGTATAATATCCCAGAAAGTACAGCACTTCTGATGCAAATTATGCTCTAAAGCAGATTTGTGTTCCAGATCCCTTACTCTCAACCACCATTTTCTCCTGTGTCTAAGAGAAGGCCACTAGATAACCCATGTGTTCCGTCCGCTGGAGGAAGTATATCAGGGAGTCCTGAAACTTCCACCTTCACAGAAGAAAACAACTGCAATTTAAGATTATGCCCAGCTTACTAATATAAGGAGTCAGAAGATAATTTGGACAGCATAAAGTGGTATATGCAAAATATTAAGCTAAAACCAATACAGTTAATCAAGAGCTCTGAACTTCCCCCAGGACACTAGACTTGAAATGGATGCTTACTTACAGTGACCATTTTCATCCTCCTTACCCCTTTCTCCCCTGACTCTTTGTTTCTTGAGCTGTATATCTTGCAACATTTTCACCTGTGTCCTACTGTCCTGTATCTTCTTTTGAAGCATTCACAAAAGAATACTTGAAAATTCTATTCTACATCCTTCAGTGTACCAACAACTAGGGACAAGGAATCCAAAGTAAATATGGCACAAGTGCTTAGGGAATTCACAGACTTACTGGTTTGTAAACCATATGTGGGCAGAAAGCCTCCATAAGAAGACAGGTATATTATAGCATGACATTATGTCATAAATTACACAACTTGGGAAAACCATAATGACATCTAGTTCCAGCTCTTATATTCAGACACAGCTCATTGCTGAGATTCAATTACTTTATTTGTAAAATAGGAAAGTTGGACTAGTTTGGCTCTGAGACTTCTGTTAGGCATATTAGAGGTCTGTAATATTTTCCCTTTATGATTATATTATGTATATAATTTATAGTAAGTGATTTTTAAGATTCTTGCTAAGGCATTAGCCATTCCCCAAAGAAACTGTGATGCTCAGGAAATTATCAATCATTTTGTGGCTGAAATAAACAATTTCTTATTATTTACTAATGGTTTGTGTTTGAGCAGTTCAGGTGGACTTTGTCCAGTCAAAGAAACCTGTAACCCTCTGGAAAGATGAATGGTGAGAGCTCATCTTTATGGTAAAGAACAGCATGACAGTTTCCCCTTCTTTGGCCCATGACTGTCTTTCTTTTTATCCTAGATGTTCATGCTTTATCAATGTCTTTTCAGCCAGGAATGTTTTATTTCTTATTTGTTTTATTCCTTTTGCCTTTTTCTCATAAGCACACTTAAATCAGGTGTCGCCGAATGTTCATTAGACTTAGTGCTATGACACTACTTGAAAGAAGATCTTTTTTTAAAAAAAATTATTTAAAGAGAAAAAAAGCAAAACAGAAAAAAGGGTAGCAATAAGACAGGATTCCAAGAAGAAAAAAAAACACTAAGAAATCACTAGTTGATAAATTTCTTACTGCCAACTTAGAAATAGTTGTTCAAGTTACAAAATTAAAGCATACAAAGTGAACATTCAAACAGTGAGACTGTTGAGTTTTGCTCAACAATCCAACAAAAACTTGGTAATATGGTTATCGATCCTACACACTAAAACATACAAGCAGCTATATACTTTAGAGAACTTTCTTTTCCTCTCTTTCTTACACTAGCAATTACACATTTTGGGTTTTATTACTCCTACATTTCTTATTACTTTTTACACTACAGACACAATGTGTGATATTTATAAATATGATTCTGATTTATTTCACTTATGAGGATAGTCTCAACTTGCTTCCATTTCAGTATGAAGGCCTCAAGATCATCCTTTTTATAGCTTAGTTATATTCCATTGTATAAAAATACCACATCTTTTTCATCCTCTTTGCAGTTGATGGGCATTTTGGTTGTTTCCAAGATTTAGCTACTACAAATTGTGCTGCTGTGAACATGAGGGCACATATACCACTGTGACATGACCTTTTCAGTTTTTCTGGGAAAACACCCAGGAGGGGAATAGCTGGGTTGAATGGAACTTCCAATCCTAGTCTTCTGAAAAATCTCCATACTGATTCCCATAGTGGCTGCACCAGTCTACACTCCCACCAACAGTGGAGCAGGGTCCATTTTTCCTCTCAGGCTTGCCAACATTTGTTATCAGTTGTTTTCTTGATGGAAGCTATTCTTTCTGGAGTGAGATGAAATCTCTGTGCTGTTTTAATTTGCATTTCTTGAATGACCAGTGATGGTGAACATCTCTTCATGTATTAATTTGCCATTTGTATATCTTTCTCTGAGAACTGTGTGTTCATCTCACATGCCCATTTTTGGAAAGGGTCTTTGAATTTGGGGAGCTTGAGGTTTTTCAATTCTTTATATGTTCTGGATATAAGTCCTTTGTCTGAGGGATTGTTGGCTAAAATTCTTTCCCATTCTGTGGGTTTTCTTTTCACTCTGTTGGTGATTTCTTTTGAAGTGCAAAATCTTTTCAATAATATGAGATCCCATTTGTTGATGCTTTGAAGTATTTCCCGTGTAGTTTGTGTTTTACTCATGAATTCTCTGCCTACTCCTCTGTCTCCAAGATTCTACCTACTTGTCTTCCAGTAGATTTAGTGTTTCTGTTTTAATATTTAGATCTTTGATCCATTTTGACTTTAATTTTGTTCATGGTGATATGTATGGGTTTAGTTTCAGTCTTCGACATATGGAAAGCCAATTTTTCCAACACCATTTATTAAAGAGGCTATCCTTCTGAAAGAATATCTTAAGCAGAAAATTTTTCTTTTTGAAAATTTTGAAAAAAAATTTGTCCTTGCTCAAATTTCCTGACGGTAGCTTCCCATATACTTTCTTTGTTTGTATGTCTGTTATTTTATTTGTAATGACATAGTTTTGATTCTTAGCCTTCAGATGAACAGTTTTAATATTGGGATTCAGCAGTATCAGGGTTTACCTTCTGTCATTTGAATTTAGACACAAAGGTGACACATGTTGTTTGCTACTACCATGCATAGATTTCAGGGATTCAAGCCCTAAAGAAGATAACTTTGTTTAATTTTGTTTATTTGTAACAGGAAAGAGACATTTAATAAAATTTCAACCTCAGAACTTTAAAACAATTCCCAGGAAATTGAAATTATTAAGTATATTCCTGCATAATTGACTAGTTCAACCAGACATTGAAATGAATATGGCAGCTGAGAGATTCCTAAAATCTCCATGGCTACAGATACAGAACTTGCCATAACTTGCCACTTCCAAAGAATAAATTAACACTAAGGTTTAAGTTTCTAATCATGAATGTTAAGAGGAATTATAAATGTATTTTGTCAACTCTCTTGCATTTCAATTTGCTAAATCCATGTCTTTGTATACTAAGATGTTTAATTTGTCAAGCCAGAGACTCTGCAAATTTACCCTAAAAATAATTTAAGTAGAGAATAGAGATATTTGCAATTTATTACGTTCTCTCTAGGAAAAAAAATTAATTAAAAAAGCTTCAGGTCACTATAACTTTTAATTAATTTTTAGCTGTAATTTTAGATTGTTAAAATGGCTAACAGAAAAGGGGTGAATAAATATAACTAGCAAGCTAGAGCCATTTTAATTCTTTTGTTTTATTAAAATGTATTCAAGTCTTTGACAGTCTATGAAATCATGGTATTCTATCAATTATGGTCTCAAAAGATTTCTGAAACATTTTTAAAGCAAGAAGTAAGTAAATTATAGGTTTGTCTTTTCAAATGTGTTTTATTATGTCATTACTTCAAATAATGCCAGTAACTCAGTACCAGTTTGAATGGTTATGGAACATTTGTAATTCAAGGGGGTGTGATTATCATTGTATATTCTAGTATAAAAAAGACTTTAGCCAGATTACTTTTTATCGGCTCATGAATTTAGATGCAGTTCTTTTAGTTCCATAATGCAGCTGTCTAGGGGTAGATATATGCAACTCTCTAGACTGGTTGCCATTAAAAACTTGTAGTCTGAAATTTGATGGTTCAGGGTGGGGAGAGATTGCTGTCTCTCATGGGGAAAACATTGTGAAAGAAATAGCTACAACAATGACAAAAATGCGATTCAGATTTTGTTTCAGGTGATATTTTTTAACCTCATCTATACATAGAATGGAAGGCAGGATGGCAGATCTCTTTGAACTCATTTCCAGTACCACTCTGTGGATGATAAATGGTGATTTCTCCAATCATCAACCAAACTAAGGCCTCCCTACCACTAAGAATTATTTACTTAACTGACAAGTTTGTTCATGACATTTAATGTGGCTTTATTAACAGCCTTTGCAGTCAGCAATTTTCAGCCCATCAGCTGATTAAGAATGGTGCGTTCTCGTCTTACCAGTGCTCACTTAAAGAAAATAATTTCTAAACTTCAAAGGCTGAACAGGCACACTGTATATTCTTTAAAAATAATATATCCTGAGTGAGAGAAGGAAAAGTTGTTTACACAGACTTTATCCCAAATTCTGAATGACAACCAAGTGCTTGCATTGAGAAGGGGGAGCTCAGGTTCACAATTCATTCGGGAATACATTGGTCCGTTAAATAAGAAAGTGCCCCTGCAAAATTCTCAGTTATTAAAGGACTAGAATACAAAACATTTGAATGAACTATTACTTTTAAAGAATGATATCAATAATACTTTTTTAAAAATACAATAAGGAAGATTTTTCCCCCAAGACTGTAACATTTAAAGGCAACTGCAATGGAATTTTGCAGTGAGTGAGAGAGATTGAATTTAAGGAAGCAGGATCAGTTATTACTAAGAAGAATCATCAGGCCCAAAGGAGATTCTGGGCAAACCAAGTTACAGGACTGTGCTGAAAGGAGGCTTGGGTGACCAGAGATCAATTTGGTGATGGAAGAGGATAAGGACCCTCATCAAATATTGAGAATAACCAGATATTGATAGTGTGGGTTCTGACTATTGGCTTAACATATTTTGCAAGAGCTGGATTTTATAAGATCAGAGGATAACTCCAGGAGAAGGTTCTGAAGACTGACTGACATTTGTTTAAGTAAAGAATATTGCAAAAAATTGCAATCAGTGTAGAAGAGAAAACATAAGAAAACAGTAAGTAAAAACATTCTGATAAAAATATTTGACTTTGAAATTCTGAACTTCTCTGTCAGGGCCAATTTCCTTACCCTTTTATTTTCCTTTCCATGCTTGTAGAATCTAGCAGCTTTTGTTATAATACTAAGTGAAGGACATTTAACTAAGCCCATACAAGATAAGAGAGATAAACCAGTTCTGCTATTTACCGTGAAAGGTATAGGACTTTTCCAGGGATTAGTATCTGGGGAGTCAAAGAGCAGAAAGTAATATCGAAAGAGAACCTCAGTAATAACGTGTGGTAGAAATGACAGGTGTAAAGAGAGTAACAAACCTTCCTGTTTTCTTGGTCACTTTTCCTTTGGCAAAACACAGTGCCAGACACTCACAGATCTTAAGAAGTTCATTTGAGCACGTGGTTTTTAGAAGTTTCAGTCCATAATAGGCTGGCTCCCTGGTAGAAATGGCATGCCTGAGGGGTTTGGTGGAGGAAAATGGTTTATGTCATGAGTCCCAAGAAGCATAAGGAGAAGAGAGGACCCATAAAAGGAAATATGTATCTTCCCAGTCACACTCCGTGTAACCTGCCTCTTCAGATCGGGTTCTAACCCTTAGCACCACATTCAGCTCTGAACATGAGAAAGTGGATTAATCCACTGATAAGTATAATGTCAACAAGAGCCAATCACCTCCCCAAAGCCTCTCTCTGAGTGCATGAAAATATTGGGAAACATTCTAGATCTGAACCATAAATATGTCCAAATACATACTTAAAATCAAGAGAATACATATTTTGTAGGATTGTGTACAGTTTGGAGAAATTTTATTAGTATTTACTTTTATTAGGTTATGACTTTTTTCATGGTCATTAGATAGGTATTCTGATTGGTCCTATGACTGTGTTGCAGTGTAAGCACCTTATATGTGACCTTTGCGTTTGATGGGATTATCTTCCTTTGGAAAAATGATTTCCAACATTGAAGTAACTTTTTGAAGGTTCGTATCCAATCAGTGTTGATATGTAACTTGAGTATAAGTTTATCATTTAGTTATTTCTCCAAGAATAGATCTTGCTAGGAGTAATAGTAAATGTATAATCAGAAATAAATAGAAGAACAATTGCATTTGATTAAAATAAAAACACAAACAACAAAGGTAAATTGTATGCATGGAAGGCCTCAAAGCCTGTTTCAAAAAATACAATTCTTTAACTTATTACAGGCTTATTTTGTGCCAAATATGTAACATGACTCATTATAGGTGACTCTTTCCTGTATTTGCTTTGCAGGTATTGATTCTAACTGCAATTATAAGAGACTCTGGGAATGAGAATGTTGTAGCACCTAACATGGCACCAACCTCTGGGACAAGATAGTGTTAAAGAAAACGACCATATTTAGATACTAACTGTGGAAGCTTGATTGGGCAGGAGACGGTAGCCAGGTAAGACTTTAAAGAAGAAAAGAGATGAGCAGTGGTTTAGGAAAAAGACATCCATGACTGGTTTCCAATCTTATGATTCAAGGCATGGTTTGGACTTCAGAAATTCAAGACTGTACAGGCACCTTCTTTGAGATGGAATGTAACTCTTATTTTCAAGCTGAAGAGTCAAGAAAAGGAATTATCCAATCCAGATGATGGACAGAATAAAGAAGCACAAAGACTGTTCTTATCACTCAGGGGTAGTTGTTGGACACGTCTAGACTTTGATGATACCTAGTGCACCTGGAAGAGTAAGCATATACCAAGTATTGTGAAACTTTCTGTAAACTATATTAACCATGAGGAAAGCATGTGTGTGTATTTTAGCAGACTGAGCCCTGAATGAGTTGACATATAAAAATTTGCCATCATACTTCCAGTGAAAGCAATTAAAGTGTTTTGAGTGAAGCATCAAGAAAAATGACTATTCAAACAAATAGTGAAATAGATATAAATGAGAACAAAATGCATTTAAGTGTTTTATGTGCTTTAAAGAAAAGAATGGGAAGATTGGAAACATTTTGAAAATCTTTTAGTTACTATTACTTATGATTTTAGCTACAGAAAAAGAATTATATTAAGTCTTTCTGGATAAGTAAGAAGAAGTAGAGAAACCATTAAAAAATTACCTTAAATACATTTTTCCTGAGAATTTTTGTATAGCTGATTTGGAGGTGGTTTATGAAAAAACTGGCAGTCCCTGTAACTATGGTGACAAAGAAAGCAAGATGAGGCAAGAAAGTTCTGATGATGAAGAATGGTAATATAAACTAAATACTTAGTACATGACAGCTAATACCTCTATATATATCACATTGGTGAGATATATCAATTTCTGTAACTGTGCCCATTTCCAGTGTCTGCAATACCATCAAGCCTGTTTGGCAGGAGGGAGTCTATTTGCCACCGTTATGAAAAATTATGTTTTCAATATTAGGCACATATACGATTGATCATATGAGTCTCAAAAATTGACATATGACACATGATGTTGAATTAGATTTACCATAATATTTGCTTATACCCTGTGATGGCAATATCTACCTATGGCCAGAATGTGAGCAAACTGATCTTTAATTTCTCCTGATATTGAGAATATTCTAATGCAATTGTAACATACAATTTATTTTCCTCTACTCTATTTTTATTTGTAAGAAGAACTATACAGAAAACACAATGATTAGTTGAAAAATTAAATAATAAATTTTAGATACCATGACATATTGTTAAAAATAATACTAACCTGAAATGTTACTGAAATGACTATACAAAGGTCCATAACAACTCAAATTTATGTATGTATGTATGTATATATATATATATATATATTATATTATATAAAACTGAAGATGTATTATGAATAATGAGACTAAATTTTAATAAAAACATGTCTTTACTTATCTAAATGTTTATTCTTATCAAAGTAAAAATAATGTTAATCTAAGCACTATTCTCTTGACACTTAAAACCCTTGAATCATTCCATTAAGATTCCTCTCCATTCTTTCAATGTCCCAAGATGACAAAGAATTTGTTTCTTTTTTAATCAAATGTGTTATTTTCTAGGATGGAAATTTTATAGGAAATACTCCCCTATATTTAAAAAACACATGAAAAATCCCAGTATAAAGAACATCAATACAGTTGACAATTCAGGGTAAGAACTGGTGAACTAATTCCTTTTTTTTTTCTTCTCAATTCACTAAAAGTACTTATAGAGTATAAAATACATGACACCATTTTTATGTGTTCTACATAGTGTCCATGTTCAAGGAGCAGGACTATGCAAGTAGACATTAGACTAGAACCACTTAAATCAGCATACAAACTATAAATTTTGTAGTTTTGGGTGATTTTTTTTTGTTGTTGTTGTTCAAAGAAACAACCAGTCCACCATTTGATATATTTAAGGCAAGCATACTGAGGAAGACTCATACATAATTGATTTAATATTTAAAAGTTGTAAGTCTTCACGCAAACTCAGAAAGCCATGTTTGAATTTGGAATTCGAAGACTGCCTGGAAATCCACTGGACTTTTGGGCCATGCAAGAACCCCTACCAGCTTCTAATGCAGCCTGTGTCTTTTCTGACATACTTTTGTTTCTGAAACACAATGAAAATGATACCTTTTTGCAGACACATGTTTACCTTAGGAAACAAAACAAAACAGCATCCATTATTTTCATTCAGTGTCTACATGCTGGTGGTAGAAATAATACTGGAGAAAAGATCTGGAAAACAGGTTAACTTTCTTGATGAATTGGATATTGAAATGAGTCTACAAAGAAGAGTAGGATATAAAGGAAAGAACAACTGGGATGAGGGAAAGGAGAAAAGAAAGAAGGGAAAAATAATTTCTATTAGTTCATCAAAAAAATGGTGGTGCTTTCATTGTTTGATCTTTTTTTCATGCCTATATCCTGAAATCTGAGCAACTACTTTCAAGATAAAAATGCACAATATGCTAATCATTGTTAGTCTGTTATTTTGTTTTGAAATTCTGTATGTTTCTTAATTCTTTGTTGTTTTTAAAAAAGAATATTCACTATGTCTTAAAGTGTATTGTTAAATAGAGCAAAATATGATCAGTACCATGCAGAAAGAAATTATATGAGACATTGAAGCTGTAGCTGTTTTGTTTTCTTTATTTCAGCGAACTTAAAAGGGCAAAAAGTGTATATTAGACAACAGTAGAAATTCTATCAAAAGTTTTTCTTCAATAAGCTTGAGCATTAGCTTTAGAATTATGTGACAAAAATCATATTGGAAGTGGAGTTTTTGAACTCTAATTCTGGTACACATTCTCTTCCGTATTGCCCATTATGTTTCTATTCTTCAATTCTAAATTTTTTTCTGAACAAACAGCGTGATATTTGATTCAATAATGAAATTTAAGGATTAGAAATGCATATTACATATGTATATACATTTCCTTATATTCACATACAAATGTATCTACATGTTTAAAATACCTCCAAGTTCTATACACACCTACTCAGTAATACAGCTTACTATTTTCACTTACTCAAAGTTTCACCTCTGCATTTTAAATTATGCTGTTTTATCATACAAAATTTGCATACATTATGCCCTGTTTAGTAAGCCCTTTCTAACATTTACAGTTCATGTCAAATATTGACTAATTATGAAAATGTTTAAATTTCTTTGAAAAATAAATGTTTCCTTATTCCACAATCTATCAAACAATGACTTTCATCATACCATCAACTAATATACATTTTGTATCTACTAAATTGTACATACTTTGAACATGAAGAATCTGTCACATATACTTTTGTCAAAGCTTCTATTTAACCTCTACTGTTGCCAAAAAAAGTATTAATTTACTTCACAATTGTTCACTAAAAATAATAAAGTACCAATAAGTAGTAGACACAGCCTCTTAAGAAGCCTCATGATTCATAAAAATATTTATGGTATAGTTAATTAATGAAATCAGCTTTTTAAAATGTTAAGAAATAACTAACCAACTACACCCCAAATGATTTCATACAGAGTTTTGTATTAGTTCAGTTTTTGTTTAGAGGTGGACTTGGTCTGACGGAGAGTCCAGTGGAGTTTATGGTGTGTTTTCTAGTTTCTGCTCCATTTATCACTAGTTCTCGCTTTATTTAAGGAAAACTACCAAAAAGCTGAAATGCTGCCTGTCACTCTTTTACAAACATCACAGAGCTTCAGCCATGACAGCAAACATCAACATGCTCCAAGAACTGATTGGTACTGTCCATCAATCATGGCCAGGCTACAATGTGAAGAAAAGGTTTTCCGGTATAGTACATGTAACTAGAGACAAAAATCCTTATTTTGCATGGGTTTGCTTGATTACACACATTATGCTTCAGTAGTATGAACAAAAATGACTTCCATCTCCCATTCATTTTTGTTCTCTATGAATTTTTTGTTTTGTTCTATCAAATAAAACAAAGTATTAAGTGGTATAAACAAGTTGAGACCAGATGGTAATCAACCTAATAGCACTATTTTTGGAATGTGGCAGGGTCATAATTTTTGGTTAATTTATTTGTTTGTGAGTGATCAGAAAAATTTAATATAAGTGAGAGACAACATTATGTAGCATGTGTTAACTTGTAGTAATTATTTCCCATCAAATTTTTTCAAACAGTGACTTCAAAAATAAGAACAATGACATTCAATTATTTGTACTATTTTACTCTCTTTTACTCTGTCTTGTATTGAGAGTCTAAGTAGAAGTTCCATTTATTTTCTTAGGAATCTCTAGTATATTTAAGAAATAAATGGGCTAGAAACATAAGCTGAGTTAGCCGAAAACTGTCTCTGTGATACTCAAATTACATATTTACCAAATTGAAAACTGTATTTACCAAAAATGTGAAGTATGTATATTTTTCACATTTTCCTCTCCATTCAGAATTGAGATGCATGAGCTAGAGAAGAGAGGATCCACTTTTTTCATTTCATTTGTTCAGTTTGAGGCAGAGATAATGAGTAAAATTTAAATGTCTGAGGTCATAGAGATGATTAAAATCAAAAGTAAAAGCCAGAGGATAGACATTTTGATTTCATCTCTGGATGGTATGGCATTTTACAATAAAACATTCTTTCGATAATCATTTGAAAGAATCTTTCATTTGCTTTATGATGCAATGGTCACAGTTTGACTCCCCATAAGGTTTTACTTAAGATTTTCAAACTTTCACAAATGCAAACTAGATGCTACCACAGTCACTGAGCTTAAAAATGACAGAGGTTACTTTGAAGATATAAAGTGAGGAGGAGTAGATGACTTTAGGTCAGTCTGTCCTCATTACTGGAAAAGATTTGAAATATCATGCATACTTGTTACTGGTTAAGTCATTTCTGCTTTTTACTAAAAGAAAAAGTAGCACAATCAGCCCTTTGTATTCATGGTTTTTGCTTCCATATTCAAACAATTGCAGATACAAAATATTCATAAAAAAGCTTTAATATTGTATTAAGCACTATAAGCAATCTAGAGACGGTTTAAAGTGTATGAGCTAAAGTGTGTCAGTTACATGCACTCACTGTGCTGTCTTATATACAGGACTTGAGGATCCTCTGCACATTTTTGTATCCACAGAGCTTCATGGACCCTGATTCCCTCAGATACTAAGTATAGACGTTAGGATAGAGCACTTAAGGCTGTTTTTATGTAGTATGCCCAAATCTACAGTATCTTTGAAGTCACTCTCTGCTGAATGACTGAGAACTCTTAGTAAAAATGTATATATTTTTGTTACTAAAACTGCTTTTGACCTCTAGGTCATTTTTGGCCTTTATTTTGAAATTGTGTGTGTGGCACACGAATGAAATCAGGAAAAACTGCAAGGTCATCGGAAGATGACAAAACAAAACAGTATCTGGGAGAAAAAAGATGCCGAAGCAAAAGCAGTTCTGCTCTCTTTAGATAAACGGTTCCTCTCCGTTCTTCCAATCCCCATTAACATGACTGACAGGCATCGCATGATCTCATAGAGAAGAGAGAGATAAGCAACCAGGGAACAGGGAAAACAAATGTTTTAGGACGATTTTAGTATCTTGGCTGCACAATTTCTGGCTTTCTTAAATGCAAACACAAGAACACTGGTGAGGGGATGGCCAAAGTGTGAGTTCTTTGGTGGAAAGAATGATTTATTTGAAAATAGATCCTACAAACTTCCAAATTCACTTGTCTTCCCAATTCAGCCTTTAAAAGGTCTCCAGCAATCTATGGGTTTTTTGTTTTGTTTTGCTTTGCTTTTGGTACCGGGGATCAAATTTAGGACGTTTCTTTTTCCAGGCAGGTACTTATGCCGCTGAGCTAAATCCCTGATTCCCAGCAATCTAGTTTTAACATAGAAATGCAGGGCTGAAAAGATCCCGGCTTCCACTCTTACTACAATAAATCAGCTAGGCAAATGGGAAAATAACATTTTTTCTTGATTTTAGCCAGAGTTTAAGTGCTAGGGCAACAAACTAACCCTAAATCTGGGGGAAGACAGATGCCTTCAGAGAAAAACAGACTTTGAACATGGCTTTACACATCCTGTAGAAAAAGGATATTCCATCTTCTTGCAGGTTTCTCCCACCCCACTCCACACTCAAATCCCAACAAGAATTCACAGGGTACTTCAAACCAGAAGTCTACAGAGATCTCTCTTCAGGTATGTGGTGCTGCCTGGGATGGAGATAAAGTGCAAGTGTGCTTGGCTTTGGGATGCACACCGGGGATTGAGTGGCTCATGGAGGTGTGGCCTTATGGTCTTTCTCTGGTGCCTCAGCTGTTTCTCCCTGGTACTGTTGCCCTTCTCTGTTTTGTAGCTGCCATAAGGCATTCGGCTTTTCTCTACCTTCTCCTTTCAGAATGCTTTTGTTTCTATTTGGAGGCAAAGATCAATGATTGAAACCACCAAGAAACGTGAAATAAATGAAACCCCGCTTCCTTCTAGTTGATTGTGTCTGCTATTTGATCTCAGTGACAGGAAAGCTGAGTAATGCATAAGACTGATCATAGAGCAGTGTGGTTATTGCTAAGACTGTATCTGATTATATCTGATTATATGCTTCAGAAGCCTTTGGAACTGGTCTACAGGAGAAGATTGGAAAGATGTGAAGATGTAGTGTAGAGAAGCCATACAGTGCTGTAAACAAAGCCCAGTGGGTGGTTCTTAAGAGAACTTAGAAGACTGGAGTGCTGGCAATAACCACACAGTAAAGGTGAGGCTCAGGAGGTCTCAGTATGGAAGAGGACTCCATTTCACAAGGACTAGTGTGTGTTACATGGTATAGGAATATTCATTTACATTTTCCTTATCTCCTGAGATTTTGCAGGGGACTGAAATAGCCTAATAAGTCTGACAGAGATATCTTTAAGACAGCCCAACATTGAAGCATTGGTATAGATATTGCTGAATAGGTTTAGCTAGATTTATAGTGAAAATCAAGAGAGAAAAGGTAGGACAGAAATATTTGAAAAATTTAAATTTTGGCCCAGAAACAAGCATATACAGTGTTGGGACCAAATGTAGAGTGGTTGCTGAAGAAAATAGCTTCATTACAAAGAAACCGGAATAGAAGAAATATGCCTTGTAGCCGTCTCATGAATCAGCAGGATCTTACCCATTGCAGGCTTAAGGGTACAAAAGCATCAGTCTTTAATTTGAGACTAGTTCCTGGGACATCTCGTCCGAAGGGTACCCTAAGAAATTGGTTCTTTGAGATGCATTTCACTATGTTCAACCATCCACATACTCAAAGGCCACTGAAGTCATGGCCCAAAGGGGCCTGGCTACTGTGCAAGCTGACATCAGATGCTGATGCCATTCACATGATGCTATTTTTAATCATGTGTAGAATGCGATGGTTATGGATTCAGAAAGACTTTCAGTCATATTTCAAAGGAAGAGCTGGAAGGCCAGGCAAGGGCCTCCTGAAAGAACAATAAATGGAATTGTGGGAATACAGCCAAAGGTGAAATGGAGACCCCAGGAAGTCAGATATGCTAAGAATTTGGTGTGTACCTTGTTGAAAGATGACTGGAATCAGCCCAAGAAAGAGGCCATGAGGGCTACAGCAAGCAAGGCCTCAAGGCTGAGGTCGTGTAAGCTCTTTGGAACTCGTATCTCATCATCCTTTTGCCTGGGTATTAGACATGGAGCTACAGAGTGAACTATTTGTCCTGCAGTGTTTTGATCTTTCTTTGATCTCATTTTCTACCCCTCTATTCCTTTCTTTGGAGAGGGAGTGTTTACTCTCTGTCATGATGGCAGAGAGTATCTTGGGGTTACAGCTATGACTTTTATTTTTTGTAGAGGTTCACTGCTAAGAGTTCACCTTGAACTTCATTAGACACTGTTTGGAGCTTTAAAAAATTGTTGCAAACCTTGAGATTTGGGATATAGATCACTGCATTTTCAATTGTGTGTCAGATAGCTGCATTATGTTAGGTGGAATTATATGTCTGCTGTTGTCTTTATTTGGACATCATGTATGGTGGTTAGAAGGTGTGTTTAGGGAGTGAGCTGACAAGGGGTAGAATGTGATGGCTAGGATGAAATGTTAACTTAATTGGCTTTGGGATCCACATAGGGGATGTGGGGGTGCCATGTATCTGGTTATATCTGAATGAGTCTTGAAGCCATGACTTCGGGGTCTCTCCATGTTCCCTCTACCCTGTGTCTCTGGCATATTCCCTTGCTTTGCTTCCCAGAAGTCGTAGAGTGAACAGTTTTTATTTTCATGCCCATTCATCACCGCACTTGAAGCCTTGTAGCCAACCAACCATGGACTGATAATCCAAAACTAGGAGTCAAATTAAACCTCTCCTTGTTGAAGTTGTGTCCCCAGGATAAGAAAGCTTACTAATTCAATCAACCACTGCAGAAAAAGAACAAAGACCATTGTCCCTGTCCACCCCTCCATAAAATTAAAAAATACATGAAATAAAAGCTTACAACAATGGTGAAAACTCCTTAAAGCTATAGAGAAATAAAGTGGAAATGTTTATTATGACTCCACAGTTCAGGGAATAAGGTTAGAATATTTTGAGAGAATCTCGTCTGAGACACTGAGATCTAATATTTAAGCTAAATCAGAATATCAGAGAATATCTCCACCCTTTACAACCAGACCAGCAAGCAAAGAATAAAAAATCTGTGGTATATCCTTGTGCAAGAGGTAGGAGCTACATAGTCTGAGGGACATAGAACAAGAGAAAGGCCTGAAGGCAGGGTGGAAGTGGGAATGATGTTGAAAAAAGAATCTGAAGGAATGAGATTATTGCCCTAAATGTAAAGAAGCAATAACCAAATGTAATATCTGTGATACATCCAAAGTAAGAAGAGGGGTAGCAAAGCTCAAAAATCCTGGTTCAAAGAAAACAAATCCACATTTAATGTTTAGAAATATTAAAGTTGTACTCATCTTCATCCAGTCTAAAACATTTTTGTGTTTAATGTGTGGTATGCCACGTCTTAATTTCAAACGAAATCATAAAATGAGGTAGCAAATAAACAAGCTTCTAAGAGACAAAAAGATACTATAATCAGGATGTGATGTGCATAGGTTTATAATCACCAAATAGGGAATTGACAGGCATTGTAGAACATCAGGTAAGAGCAGCAGAGAGATGAACATTATATGAAAATTAAGATAGAATTACTAACCATGAGACATATATTAAAAAATATCTTCAATTGTTTCATAGATTTAAGACAGCTATGTAAAGAATAGATGAAGATAAATCAATATAAATTACTCAGTCTAAGGAATGGAATGAGAGAAAAGAGAATAAACAAACAAATACATTTTAAAAAGCATCCAAGGATTGCAGAATAGTAACAGATGTTGCTCTAGATACGCAGTTAGGATTCTATTATACAAGATAGAAAACAGAAAAGAAATTTCATGAAAAAGAATAGCCAAGAATTTTACCAAACCAATGATGACAACAACCACCAAGCCAAGAAGCTCAAGGAAAAACAAACATTATTTCTCTCATCCCTACACACCAGGACACAATATGTAAAACTGTTAAAAATCAAACATGGATAGAAAGCTCTGAATGAAGTTCCAAGTAAAAGAACATATTCCCAACAGAAAAATCAGTGAACAGGGCTGGGGGTGAGCCTGAGTGGTAGAGTTCTTGCCTTGCATGCACAAGGCTCTGGGTTTGATCCCTAACATCATACACACAAAAAAATTATGAAGACAACAAAGAGGTGTACTTAAAATGCTGACAGGCTCTTCCACGATGTTGTTTCTCTGTTGGAGTTTGAGGACCCTACACGGATTTAGACCACTGAAATTGTTGCCCAAAATAAGTCTTTTCTCCTTTAAACCATGGCTGGCAGACATTATGTCTCAGCAATGAGGAAATGACTAAGGCACGAAACCAAAAATGTAGAGAGATTGGAAATCAAATAAAGTACAATAAAATTCATTTTCTTAGGTAAATATCTCCAAATATAACTGTCTAAAGCAAAACTCATTATCTATCAGCATTTATAGCTTATGTAAAAGCAAAATACATGGTAACAGAAAACAGATATAAGACAGTAATTTTCAGTACACTTTTGAAGTCATATGACATGAGAAGAAGTATTACATTATTTGCAGGTAATCTCACATTAATTTAAGAAGTGTAAGGCCAACAGTAACCACTTTGAGCAATAAAAATAAGTGTAAATAATAAACCAATGCAAGAGATAATCCTCAGTGATGAGAAGGCCCAGTTGATTCCAGGAAAAAACATAGAGAAAAAGAAAAAAGAAACATCATGAACAGTGAACAGTTAGAATAGAAAATATGTATCTAGATGATAAATTTTTTTAAAACAATTTTGTTTTAAAGAGAATAAAACAAAAAAAGGAAAACAAAATAAAACAGCACAAAGCATATCAGAGCAAAACAATGCAAGTAACAGAATTTCAGAACAAGACAACAGGAAATCAAAAGTGGCTACCATAATGTCTCTTGTTTTATTTGAAATAGTTGTCCATTCCTTCATACACAGTAAGTTAATACAAAACAAAATAGTATAAAAGCAATCAAAACAAAAGAATGAACGCCTCTTGGGCCTTCAAAACCAGGCAATAGGAAACCAGTAATGGCTACCATGTCTCTTGTTTTCTTCAATTAGCTGCCCATACCTTCACACATACTGAAATGAAATTATTGAAAGCAGACTAAGACCAAACAAAACCAAGAATAAAAGCATCCTTGGACTTCAAAACAAAGTGATAGGAAATCAGCAATGGTACCATGAGGTCTTGTTTTCTTTAGTGTAGCTGTTCATACCATCACACATAATAAAATCAAATTCCTATAAACCCTTTAGGTGAAGTTCTAGTGATACATAAGCTATACATGTACATCTATCCTTTCTGTATTAGAGGAAAATATAAAACAAAACATAGTACAAGAAAAACAAGAAACATAGATGATGAATTTTGAAAGGCCCTCAAATGAAAATGACAATCAATACAAAGGGATTTTAAAGTTAAAATTCTTAAAGGCAACTCACTTCCCAGGAATTGTGCAATTTCATTTGATAGTTCTTTCTGTGCAAAATGCTAACGTCAACTCTTGTTTGAATTATATAGTCTTGGGTGTTTCCCATTCCTGTCAGATGAGTAACGTGATATTTTCTTATATTACTTTGCAACAAATTACTACTCCATATGTAAATTACATTATTCTAACTAGTGTGATTTACTGCAAAAGCTATCCTTATAGTATTATAGTGCAGCTGTGACATGATGTAATGTCTGAACCTGTGTACTGGCCTGCAATTTATATGCTGTTTCATACTGAAAATACTCCTTAACCTTTCTGAACCTATTTTCTGAGGGTTAAAATGGAGACTATAGTGCGCATCTGTGAGGGCTTCTTTTGGGATTAAATGAGATCGATCACCTGAAAATGTCTCCTATAAGTCATGAGATCAGGTTTTATTAGACTGAGCTATTTATTTGTTTGTTTATTTACTTATTTAATTTTTTCCACATTTTTATTAGTGTATATTGGTTATACTGATGAACAAGTTTAATTTTGTAAACACAAATAATGCGCTTATTCTCATCCCCTGCCGGTGCTCTATCGTCTCCGCCAGTCTCAGATTTTGTGGGGGGAGAGGTCAATGGGTCTGAAGGATTTTGGTTGTACATATGCACCCTACTACACGCCTTGCTCCCTTTTCTCCTTCTTTCTCTCTTTTTGTATAATAGTAGACTTCTACTTTCATGTCAGTTTTAGAATTCATATGCTAGCGAAAGCTGGCTATGTGACTTTCTGGATCTAGTTTATTTCACTCAACATGATGATATTCAGATTCATTCATTTTTTTCTGCAAGTAAGGAAATTTCATTCTTTTTATGGTTGAATAATAATGCTCCATTGTGTATATATACCATAGTTCCCTTATCCATTCATTTTTTCATGGTTATCTAGACTGGCTCTATAGTTCTGCTATTGTATGGTATATTATGCCATAATAAGCATGAATACAAACATATCTGTAACGTATACTGACTTTAATTCTTTCAAGTATATAGGAGGTATAATTAAAAAAAACCACAATGAGTGTTCAAATTAAAAAAAAACGTGAAAGGATACAACCACCAATTACTCTAAAGCAGTTCCCCTCACTTTGAAAATACCCATTCCATCATTCTTCCTCAATGTCCTGAATCATTTCAAAACATTCACATTTCATCTTCTTCAAGACACTTTTTAGTTGGCAATTCAATATTACACAAAATTATCTGTTTATTTTGAAAGTTCTGATTCTTGCATTTTCTCCAGGAGTTTAAGCATGTGAGTTGCAAAAAACATAATGCTCAGTGAGAAAAAGACTGCATACTGGTTTTGACCATGGAGCCTTAGAGTTAATTTTGAGAAAGAGATAGATGCCAGTAGAAATTAAGAATAAACACAGAAATGAAAATACAGTTGGAAGGAGGAGAGGGTGCCTTGAAGCCTGTCAGCACTTGGAGCACACTTCTGCTTCTGCGCTATTTAGTACTGATACTCAAGTATACATTATTTCTAATTTGTTAAATAGAGCCAATAGAAACCTAAAATAAAGTGTACTTGGTTCCAATCCTTATTCTACAACTGTGTAGAATGTAACTGTATGAGTAACCCTGTGTGAGATGCACAGACTCTTGAATTAATGATATTTTTAATTGCAAGAACCTGTAGACATGAAAGTCTATATAAGCATAAATTTTAAAAATTAATTTTGTTCAATCCAGTAAATATTTACTAAAAATCTACCATTTGAAAACAAAATAATACAGTCAGTGAAATGGTTGGCCAATCTAGGAAAAAATTTTATAATGCTAATGATTTGATTAAATAGATTAGATCAGCTAGGGAAATGGTATCATGTGGAGCAAACAGTAGTTATCTTTCTTGAAGGCATACATTTCAGAGTTTGTGAAAAAGTTACAAAACTTACAATCTTGCAGAAATATAAAATTGTTGACTGCATGTCATGACCATATAGAAATCCATTTGAATCCACTGGCTTCTGACAATTTTTCCTAAAAAAAATGCGATTGTAGTTCTGTTCACTTTTCTCCATTACCTGCATCTCAGATTTTATTACCCATCATCTTCTTCCTTGGCAACTTCATTATGTCCTGCTTGATGTGTTTGCCTCAACTTTTACCTCTGTTTGATCCAATTGTTCCTTTAGGAGTCATTACAAAATTAATTCCTAAAATTAGATTAATTTGGATCGTCTCATTGCCTGCTTAAATTATCATATGCTATTCCCATGTTGTGAAGACTAACATCCAAACTAAAAGCTGCAATCCATATAGACTCTCTGATTTGACCCTGCTTATTTTTCTTTTGTATCATCTTGTGCTTCTTTCTCCTACAATCACAAAATTTAGACCACTGGTCTTCCTTCAGTTTCCTAAACATCACCATTAATTTCTCTTCTAAAAATTTTTTTTATTATTATTTTGAAGGTAGTGAAATACAACAGAACAAGACAGAACAAAGCCAATTGAGACAGTGCAGTGAAACTGGTACAGAACATCACAGCAGGTTACCAGTAAAACAGTAATAGGTCCCATAGTGCATCTCATTAACTTCACAATAACTGTTCTTTCAATCAGGTACAGCAAAATCAAACCAAATGCAAAACATTATAGAACTTATCAAAACAGAATATTGAATAGAGCCATATAATTAATCAGAACAAAGCAAAACAGTGATAACAGTATTTGCCTTCAAAGAGTTGGTAGAAGGAAATCCCTCCTATTTGCTATATTGCACATGGTCAACCTCTGAAGAGATGCTCAGACCTCTGGCTCCCATTTGCTAACAGGGTGCGGGGGTGGGATGTTTGATTGCGCTGGTAGGCTCATGGCTGTGTACCAGGGAGGTGAGTGGGTTACTCTAATTTCTATGTTTGTCAGGCATCTCTGTAAAAGGGGAACAAACCATATAAAGATGGACATAGAGACAGAGACAGAGATAGAGAGATATATGTAAATGACTCACAGAAAATAATGACTTCTATAATTACGAGAGGTGACAAGTCCTAAATGCACACAGGTTGAAGCTGAAGACCTGGCATAGTTAATGAGAGGAAGAGAGGCACACTCAGGGGAACAGAGCCCCTCTCTCCTTCTGTGCCTCCTCCACAGCTTCAGTCCTTCTAGCTGGGACTTTTGCGCTTCCAGGTGCAATGGTGTGGTGCTAGTTCTCCTTATACTCTCTTCAATTGGCCCTTAGGCCTAGAGTTACCGGCAGAACTTTCTTACTGTTCTTCCATTTGCATCTTATCTCTCCTAGCCCTGTGGTGTATGATTGTGTCATTTAAATTTCCTTGACTTAATGCAAGTCTTTGTTTTCAAGGTAGCATTATTATATGTATGTACGAATCCAAGATGCACCTTTGCTGCTGCAAAGATTTTATTCTTTCCCTTCAGTAGTCAAATCCTGTTGGACAAGGGGAAAGAACAACACTTTTATAAAAACAGCAGTGGTAGAAAGTCATTTAATGATCTCTTGTTCCATACTTCTGAAGCTGTGGTACTCTATGAGCCAAGTCCTCTGAAGCTAAAATACTTGGAAATGCTGCTCAATGATGAAGCATGAACTAGTCTGTCTAAATCTGAAGACTGTAAAAGGGAATTGCATTAATTTTCTAGAAATGCTGTAACAGCATAGCAGAAATTAAGTGTCTTAAAATATATAAATTTATTTTTCATAGCACTGGAGGATAGAAGTCTGAAATCAAGGCATTTTCCTGACCACGCTGTCTTTAAGGATTCTAAAGGGGAGTCATCTTCACTTTTCCAGCATTTGATACCAAAACCTTCCTTTGATGTGGCATTCACTCTGGGCTCTATTATCTATTATCTTCCCATGGCCATTTTCTCTTTGCTTTTGTCACATTGTCTAAATGTCTGTCTTCTTACAAAGACAACAGTGAGATTAGGGACTCCTGAAAGATCTCTGACTGTGATTATTTCCTCAAAGATCCTGTTTTCAAGCGAAGTCACGCTCACAGGTATTGAGGTTAGAATTTTCAACATATCATTTTCTGGAATGCAAAAGTTTACCCAGAAAAACTGGGAAGTCAAAATTTTAAGATTTCCTTTTCATTCTGTTCTTTACAACGTTATTGTTTTTCTAACTTTCAAATAGATAGTTTTCCCCCACCGCCATATATTTCTTTTTTAGGTCTTTGTCATTAATTGCATTCCTTGAAATTTTTCTATGAAAATAATAAGAATTCCTATTTTGAGTAGGGGAAGAAAAATAGAAGAACTCTTTAGTCCAAAGTGATCAATATGTCCAGGCCTTCTGCCCACAGTGACTGAGCTGTTTCATATTGTTCATTCCAAATGTGTTTATTGCCAGCAAACTACATTTACTGAACCTTTCAGAAGGGCTAAAAATGGGGTAACTCACTGCCAAGGCACAGCCCACATCGTAAACTTCTTAGTGATTCAGCAGTTTACATTGTAAAATATCAGAGTCAGTGCCGGAAAGACAATATTTTACTGTTTTCCTGGGGATCCTGACCTCAAATCTCCTTCTAACATTTTCTTACCTAAAGGGAATTCATTTATTGTCTCTAAACATAGCCTCAAGTACATTATTTTAAGATCTATTATTTACTGTGCTGGTTAGTAAGCTTTTATCTCTTATTTATGATGAGGTAAGTTTTAATTGGAAATTGGCTGGAAGTCATCCAAGCTAGGTGGGTACTATGCTGATCCCTGTTGTAAATTGATCTTAAGAACACCTGCTTGTTGTGTGAAGTTATGCAAAATTATCCTTGAGCTGTTGCTTTTTTTTTTCTCTTCCACCTCTTTCATTTTTAAACTTTTGAAGCACTGTGAAACTTGCCAATTAAATCAAGAAAGCATAAATAAATCTTTGAATTTTAAAGGCACAGAAGAATCTTTGTTTAATGCATAGTTATCTTGATTAAATTATCATCATTTTCAGGTTTTATTAGGGTTTTTATAATTTTACTTATGCCCCCCTTAAATAAAAAGGTGTTAACCACGTTTTAAGAAATTAAGAATGAAAATTTCCATAACCTGAAGCTAAGAGGAAAAGGAAGGCTAATTTATTTGAAAAAAGTGCCATAAGTATTTTTGCCTGGCCATTGTCTAAAGTTTATATTCTTATAGGATATAGAGATTTTTCTTTTAGTCTATAATAACAATACAGGAAGGATACTTCTACTTTCTCATTGAGCTTTTGGAATTAATGAGTAAATATGTTGCTAATTGAAATTTTTTGGAAGGCTAGGTCAAAAAATCTAATTGAAATTTGACTGTTCTTTATTGCACATGTATGAATGACTATATGTGATTATTTCATTTTATTCTCTAAACACTATAGCTTGAGAAAATCTGAATTTCAGTATTGAAATACTCACTTTTGCATATATATTCCACTTGCAATTATATGCACTAATAGAGAGGAACAGTTGCATGATTAATTCAGAGAAAAAGAGATATTCACAATCGTCTTCAGATTGTATTATATCACTTTTGCTGCAGCAGAAATAAGGGATTGCCTTCCTTGCAGGGCTTTTCAGTTAGATTGCATTGGTTCATCATGAAATGGGGAGGCAGCGTGGTGTTTTCTTCTAGATAGCTCATAGCTGGAAATGTGTTACCACAATAAAACCCAAAACAATGTATGCATACAACAAAAAAATAAAATACGTGCTATGATTGTTAGAATGAGGGCATCCGCAGTCTGAGTTTTATTCTTCCATCAGCTTCAACTGAACTTTATATCTGAAGACGATAAAATTCCTCATGGAAAGTCAGGCAGAAGGACAGGCTAGAACACACTGCAGATCTGATTCAGTGTATGAGGTACAACCACTAAGATTGTAGCAGCTATTGTACATATTCAAGTAAGTGACTTTGATCTGATTTGTAACCAGAAAACAAAATACTTTATATTAACTATTTAGGGCTAGTTTAAGTTAAATGAATTATTGGCTTTGTGAATTATAGCATTTAGTCTAAACTTAAGGAAAGAAGGTATAGAAGAAGATATTTTATCACTAAGCGAATATAGGCCTGGAGTTGGGGAGGTCTATATGCCATGCTAGTATACATACAGATATATGAACAGAGGAGCAATTAATATAGCTTAGCTTGAATCAATATGATTTTTTTTTGAGACAGGGTGTCGCTGTATAGTTCAGGTTGGTCTGGGCTCATTCTCTAGTGCAAGTTGGCCTCAAATTCATGGCTCAGCTTCCCAAATGCTGGGATAACAGGTGAGCACCACCATGCCCAGTTTCAATGTCATTTTAAGAGTTGAAATATGAGAATCTGTATCTTTCCTTATACCTCAGTAATTTTTTGAGAGTCACTGATGTTTACTTAAATTTTATACCTTATGGGTATGTCAGCAATTGCTAAAATTGCTGCCCTAAATTGAGACTAACAAAAAAAGAATGTGATGTCAGTTTCAATGAGTGAGCTATAAATCTCAGATCAGGCAGAACAGGTGAGATGAGAGATTTTTTAAAAATCTGATTTCAGCACTTTGCTGAAAAAAATTGAACATATTCTATTATTTATTAACTTATTCATTCATTAATTTACTAATATATACATGATATACATTTTTTAATGAAAAAATTCTCAAAAACAAATGTAGAATTAACATTGTTGGAAAAAATTTTGAAAGGCAAGTTGAAGTCTGTTTATTATGAAAAACAGATTGAGGAGTCTGTAATTTTTCCTGTTGCTAGTGAGCAATTATGGATTTGTGAGTGGGACTTTATTTTAGTCACCAACCATTAAAATTAAACTTACATTCCCCTTCAAGATAAAAATGTGTTAAAAAATAAATACATAGCATAATAAGTGGAAAAGCTGTGAATATTAATTAGTCTGATAGAAAGTTAAAGAAATTATAAAAAGAAAAACAGCAATACAGATTAACATTCTTAGTGCATATCACCCTCATGTCAGGCTGATGTGAGGTGTAAACCATCCCACAAACTTTCTAGAGTCCTCTGGGAAGTCCACGTGTGGGGCTGTGGAAACTGTTCTGTGCGTGTGTTCCAGGATCTTGTCAGCCTCTTCTCCTAGGCAGTTTTAGTGATTCTCTACCTTCCTGTCTCATTTCCCATTGAGAAACACATAGCCCCATAATTCTTTAAGGGGCATCGAGGAAATGGAAAATTTTGCCTTTTGTAGTTTCATCTAGCTGGAAAGAGGTGCAGACCCCACCTACTGGAGATTTTGTCTAACTACCTTTGGGGCATTGTACCTTGCTGGGTGGGTTGAAGAGAAAAAACTGTTAGAAGACAAGGAGAGAGGAATTTGTGACTATTGAGCTGTCTGTTCAATTGGAGAAAGAAAGTAACTTTATTTTTATATGGGGATATATGAGGATCAGGTCAGATTTTCATGTTTCTTATGAAGGGCAAATTATGGCAAAGAGGAAGGTTAGATAAATTATCAAAAGCCCATAGTCCATAGCCCATAGCCTTAGCAAGATTATCTGCATAATGTACCTAACTTAAAAACAGGAACCTAGTGCAGTTGCCCATTTAAGCTGTGGCGAATTAGGATCATGAGTGACTCCACTGGAGCAGTACTGGAGTCTTTTTTTTCTGAGTATGAACCTCATATCTTCCAGAAGTTCTCAGGGATAACTTTCTTCTTACTCCTATGAAAAACCTAGTGACTGTTTCCCATGTAGGAATTTGATAGTTTGTCACTGAATCCCTTGAGAAAGGACCAGGATGGTTCCTCAGGAGCCATTAACAAGGTAAGGATCTTGAGGGCTGTGGGGAGGGGCTCCCTACCTATCAGACAGGAGACCTTAGGGATTCCTTAGAATGAATGACAGTGAGCTGCTTTGGAAGACAGACTGCCTCTAAGGGTTGTAGAATTTCTTGCTTGTGTTTTATATGTGATTGCTTATTAGTCAGCAAGTTCCTTTTTTCCCAGATTGCTGCGTGGGGATGCAGCACCAAAAAAAGCATATCTGTAGAATGTATAGTACATTGCTTCTTGTCTTTTCCTGACATCAATGTTTGAATAAAAGCTATTAGCTCTGCCTTTTAAGCAGAGGTGCCTGGGGGAAGAGATTTTGCTTCAATAACTTGTTGTGCGTGGACAACTTCAAAACCTGACTTTTAGTCCTTCTTGGACAAAGCAACTTCCATCAGTGAGCCACACCTGCTTAGGGTCTTGGAAGGGCAGATCACTCATGTTCTGCCTGCTTACATAGGTCTGGGAGATCACTTTTTTATAAGAGTGGCTAACTTCTGGGTTTAAAGGCATCAGCAAGACAGAATTAAGAATAGTGCAAGTTTTATAATAATAACAGGGTGTCCAAAAGCATGCTTTTGCCATTCTTGGCAAGCCACTCTCCTGTTAACTATAAGTAACCTTTGGTCTCGAGAATTGCTCTGACCTGATAGGTAGTCAAGGCTGCTAGTTTCTGTCCCAAAGTCTTCCTCTGTTAGCATAGCTGTAACTGCTACTGCCCACAGGCAAGTTGGTCATCCAATAGTCACTCTATCTAATTTTTGAAAACTATGCCACTGGACAGAGTTCTTGCCCAGCCTTTAGGTCAAGACACTAAAAGAACTTCCTTTCTTTTCTAATATGTAGAGAAAGAAGGGTTTCTTCAAGTTAGGTATTCCATTATACCGTCCAACAGGGCCCAAAAGTGTTGGTTAATGAGGTCAGGAAGATGAAACATAGTCTTAACAGGTGAAATCCATTTTGAACTTTGGCAGAATTTGAGAATTGCTCCCAGTCTTGCTAGTAAATATCTTCCTAGAAAGGCAGTTGAATATTGTGGGTCAATTAAAAACTCATGGTTACATATTATAAAAATCAGAGCAGGAGTAAAACATCTCAAATAAATGGTCACCTTGACCTCAACTATGACTTTAGATGTAGAGGAGGGTCTTCTAGAGAAGTGAAAAACAGAATAAAATAAAATAATTCAATTGGCTCACTCACGATATCTTGTGTTACCCAGGGTTCCTCATAGGAGATGGTAATATCCATGGACAGGATCACTGTAGGCTCCTTTGCACCTCTTCAGGGCATGAAATGAGGATTTTGAGTGCCTTAGCCCTTCTGAGGGAGTGGAGAGTCCACCTTCCAGTGCTGTGAGTCAGGCATACTGACTATGTCACATCCATGGCAGCATCTATACAATGGTTTAGTGCAGTTGCAGGTCCAGTGTCAAGACTTCTTACTCTGAATTTTCCTCAAATTTTCCCATTTCTCTAAGTCTTTCTTTTTTTGACCCTCCTGTAAATCCCAATTATTGGACATAGAAAGAGCCATGCTCAGCAATTGAGTCCTACATGTCTGGTGTACCATTAGAAATTTTTTCATTAAACAAATGAGAAAGAACTCCACCCCCATCTTCTTAGGATTCCTACCTAGGAATCTGGGGACAGGTTCAATAGAAGTATCTCCACCTTCTTTGGATCCACCTAGAATGATGCCGACGTTTTTCATAGAACCATAGATGAAAGTCCTGCTGAGAGTTTTTTGTCTCCATACTAGAGCCCACAGCTCCTTAGGAAGAAGGGTGTTGAGCCCCTGGGTGGTTCTACTTGGCCCTTCAAAACTCCCATCAGACTAGGATAGAGTTCCTCACTCCAAAGATGCCTTAAGCCAAGTTGAGCCATCTGATGGCTCTACTTAAGTAGGATGAAGTCACTTGCAAAACAATACTTCTTAAATTTACACTGATAGTGAAAACTTTTGTACTTTTTTTTAAGACAGCATAAATAGAATCCTTATTTATAAGAAAGGAAAAAAAAAAGAACTTTAAAAATCCTAAGAACCATGATGGCTTTTCTTTGACTCTCTTGAGTTAAGCTTTGCAGGTTGTTCTTTTGTTCTGATTAGACCATCAAGCATGTTTTCTAATTACCTGCTCTCTAAGCTGGCTGAGCCAAATATGTTACTTGGTTTTGGGGTGCTGGTGTCTCCTACTGGAAATGCATTATATGATCTTTGTGTCCTAAGGAAAGGTTTGGTCAAGACAAGTGCAAATGGTAACAAAGTGTTATTAAAAGTAGAGAAAGAAACAGGCTCCACAGGGAGAGTGTGGGCCAAGTAAAAGTAGGAAAAGAAGTACAGCATACAGAGTGAGAGTGGGCTACCATGCAAGAGAGAACATAGTGTCTGAAATAATATAATGATTTGGATTTGTCTTATCTCAATAATTTTCTTAACTAAGTAGTTGCTTTTCCAGTCTTGGTTGCAGAAACTTAATTTCCACACAGTTTGAATAGGAAACAGATCAGATCTGAAGGTATAAATCACTTGATGCAGTTGGATATTTGAAAGAAACAAAAATAATCTTAACAATTGTCATCTGTTTTATCTATGGACTAAGGCTGAGAATGCAATTGCTATATCAAAGAAATATAGAAAAAAGTAATTCAAATAAGATTATTTTTCTCTTTATAGCTTATTCTTCATTATATAAAGGTGGAATTATGTTAAACTTTTTGAGAAAAAGTGGTTTAAGCATGCCTCTGTTTACTTATGGGAATCCAAAAATAAAAATAAGGTTTACAAAATTACAGTAATTATAAGACAGTATTACAAATAAATCATATTATGGTTTTTGGGGCTTCCTAATTCAGGAACAACATCTGGTATCCAAGAAATACATCCTATTGTGTACATCATTTTAAAATGCAGTACTTAGTGAGCTCATTAGAAAATTTAGTCTTTTATTGATCATCAAATTGGCTTTAATTGGAAGTGAGATGAAAAGCATTTCAGAAAAATAGGTTTGGCCATTGGCTTTCTCAAAACTCAACATTTCTCCTGAAATTTCTGTATGAACTGCTAGGATATAAGAAACAGCTCACCAAATGCCATGAAAACCAGATCATCATTCTTTTTCCATATTAAAACTAATTCAAAGGAAGACTGTAATTTAGAGAAGATGTGACAAGATCATATAGATGGAAAAAAGAACATATCCACAAGGAGATATCTCTGTGTTCTAACTTTCCACAATCAGTGAGTGGATATTGTTAATGTTTACTTCCTCACTGAAGCCATGTTTAATATTGCAACAGTACGGTACTGAGAAAGCACCTGATTCAGGAGACAGTACACCACCCCTATCAAGACCATTGTAACAGGGCAAACAGAGACCCATTGATACTGCCCTGGTCCTGACAGTGTTAGCTCCTGGACAATCCTATCCTCTTACCGTTGTGTACTCTTTTCTGAAATTGATATATTAGCAAGATTCTTATTGTTCTCTTCCAGTCAACTCAAGACTACCAAATTATCCCTAAGATCAATTAGAAACCACCCCACTTCCACAATTCCCATTGCAAAATAACATTTGCCAGAGTGCGTGTTGTATGTCGTTTCTCCACTCAAAGCTGTCTTTGAAAAAAAAAAAAAAAGTATTTTCCTTTCTGACACTTTGAAAACCATAAGAAACTAAAGAGATTGAGGACAAGACTCCTAAGGAGAAAGTTTAGGAGTAATCAGCCTTTATGCTTTGTCTCTGACTTAATTTTGTCTTGCACTTTGTTTCAGTGCTGGGCTTGTTTCAGTGCTGATCTCACAACAGCAAATATGACTGCAGATCAGCTCTTAAGCAGAAGTGTTGCTACCCAGATTCCCGAATCGCTGCTAAAAACAAGCACTTTTCTTCACTGGGTCTACTGTTATTTTTCTCAATGATTTCTATCCTCATGGGATCTCCTTTACTGAATCTTCTTCTGTATCTAAGAAAAACTTCAGTTTCCTATCTATACTTTTTAATTTATCTTACCCATGTTTGTATTTCTCTAAAAAAACCCAGTTTCAATACTGCCACTTTGAGAATGCCAATGAAAGGGAATTTAATGCCATGTTGAGGAACATTTGATCTAAAAAGCACTCATTTGATGCATGACTTAGTAGGAAAAAAAAGGAAATGAAATGGTTTAGGCACAATGAGCAAAGTTTATATTGGGTAAAATGACATATTAAAGTGAAATTCCAGTTCGAAATTGGCTTTCTTAATTTGTTGATATTAAGCAAAGCATAGTTTTCCTCACTAAATCTGCTCCTTTTCTGTACCTAACATGGCCTGATACCTGGCTTTTCTTCCTTTGTTTCTAAATTAAGGCCCACCTCCTCCCTGTCCTGCTCTGGAAACTTTTCTTCACAAGACTTTTACCAACTCCGTCGGCCACTTTCTTTTTTGTGTGGAGAGCATCCAATCTGAATGTTACTCTGTTTAATTTTGGGTTAGTGCATGGTTTCAGTGCACAGTGATCACACTCCTGTGGAGTTGGCACAGGTACTTGACACAGCTCAGTTCCTTGTTTCATCCTCCATCCCTCCGTTCACTCCTCTACTTCTTCCTCTTTTGAAAAAGGCCATCTCCTTTCTTCCTATTACCTGTTTTATTTCCTTTTAGTTTATAATTTAGATGTCTTGTATAATAGAAACCATGTGATGTTTAAACTTTGTGTGTCTCATTGATTTTACCTAACATTATGATCTCAAGGTATATACATTTTTTCTACAAATGACTCAATTTTTTTTTCTATATGGCAGAGGAGCTCTCCATTTTGTGTAAATACAACATTTCCTCCATCAGTTCATCTTTTGCATGTGGCCTCACTAAGAATTAGTATTATTTAATTTCTTGACTACGACCATCCTTTCTGTGGTGAGATGGAATCTCAATGCTGTTTTATTTTAATTTTCCTGATGGCTACTGACGTTGAGAATATATTCACATATTTATTGACAATTCAGATTTCTTTTTCTGCCTATTCATTTCACTTGCCCACTTTCATTTGATTCTTTTATCTCAAGACTATTTTTTAAGTTCTTTATATATTCTAGATATTAAAGTTTATTTAAGAATACCTGACAAAATTTTTTTCTCATTCTATATGCTTTCTTTTCACCTTGTTGATTGTTTCCTTTGCTGTCTAGAGATATTTTATTTAATATGAGCCTATCTGTTTATTCCTGGTATTACTTCATGTAAAGCTGTGACTCTGCTTCATAATTCTTTTTCCTGAACCGATAATTTCATGAGCTTTTCTTGTTTTATCTTCCAGTAGATTGTGCTTCTGTTACCAACCAAATCATTTAAATACAAGATGGCCAAAAATTTTATTTTTTGTTAATTTTTATGAAATGAAACAAGAGGAAATATACAAGTGGAAATTTTGTCAAATGTATCCAATACAAAAAATCAACTCATTGAAATAATACCTGACCAAGAGATACCCATGGTAGTAGACAGATACGCAACTCAAGTGATACTCAGAGTAAACTGTTATGTGGGTAATATTTAATTCTTTGATCTACTTTGATTTTAGTTGGTATGATGAGAGATACCGGTCTAAATTCAACATTCTGCACATGGACAGTCAGTTTCTCCAACTCTATATTTTAAAAAAGTTATCTGTCCTCCATTGAGTGTTTTTGGACATTTTGTCAAAGATCCATTAGTTGAACGTGGCTAGGGTTGTTTCTGCATCCTCTAGTCTGTTTCTTTGATCCTTATGTCTGCTTTGGAACAAGTACCATGCTGTTTTCAGATCTTAGCTTTGTAATATAATTTCAGGTTTGGAATTGTGACATCTCAGACTTTGTTTTTGTTACTTAGAATTGCCTTTGCTATTCTCCATTTCCATATGAATTTTAAGATTGTTCTTTCCAGTTCTGTAAAGCCATCTGGCAATTTGTTTAAGAATCCACTTAGGTTCTGACCCTAGAATATTCTCCACAAGTTAAATTTGGAGTTGGGAACAATTAAAAACTTGTCATTTCAAATTTTCCTAAACCTATGAAAGAAAAATAACTAGTTAGAACAAAAGACTGTCCTTTAGGGATCTACAAGTGTGGCTTAGCAAACCTTATCTATTAACTAATATATAAGCAAATGCTTAGTTGTGCATGACTTGTAGTATTTCTTAGCAAAAAGCTAGATTTTTCATCATTACTAAAATACTGGTGTGCTTTGTCATGCCAGCTGGTGGCAAACTTTTATATCAAATACACGTGACACAGAGTACTTCGGAAATTTCATATAATAATTCCATGAAGTACTAATCCTTAAATTCTACACTGTCCTTATCCACAACATTCTAGAGAAGCTGAAGGGAAATGTGTTCATTTTAAACTTAACTTGTCAAAACTTTCAGATATTTTTGAGCTTCCCTGCCAATAGCACAGCCCCTATATTTTATGACCTTCCAACCTACCTATTCAGGGCCACATGAGTTTTTTTCTCTATGAACTTCTGTGAGTGGGAAACAATTGCATGTATTATTATTTCAATTAAAAGATTGTCCCACAACATTTTCCTAAACAACCTCTTTATGATCTTTGCAAATAGTAAATTTATTTTACTGTAACTTTAAAATAAAATAAAACAGTGAAAGAAACTGTACTTAAAAACTGGTGATGCATACCTTAAAACTGCTCTTAAAGTAGACACCGTTCATCATGTATATTACTTCCAAGGCATTAAATGTTGTAGATCAGCTTGTGCGTCAATTATCATTCAACCATATGATACAATAGATTATTAGGATCTATTATTTAAGGACAATACCTTTGACATCACTCAAGAGATTGAGTGAAAATGACATGTTTGAGGTCATTGACCTAAGTCAGTGTTAATCTCTCTCTCTCTCTCTTTTTTTTTTTTTTTTGGTACTGGGGATGCTTGCCAGGCAGGTGCTTATGCCATGGAGCTAAATCTCCAGCCCAATCTCTTCAATCCTATAAGAAGAATGGCGTGGGGGCCGGGAGTGGTGAAATCACCTGCAATGCAGTACATCTGATTGTTTTCTATACTCTCCCTCAGTTTGAGCTTATTGAATGTTATACGCTTATGATAATAAGATTAAATAGTTTCAGGAAAAATATTTTACTATTAGTTCATGTTCACAGACCTTAGTATCAAGAAATTCATGATCATAGTGGTCACGTGATGTTGACTTGGTTATTTGATTAAGGTGGTGTCTTCTAGGTTTCTCTACAGTGAAATTAGCATATTTTTCACTGTAGTTGATACATTGGGGGATGATAGAATATGAGATGTAAATATCCTTTCACATTAAATTTCCCCTACTAATTTTAGAATTCTTCAACAGAATTTTTCTGTGAAAATATAGCTCTGGGTTTTACTAGAAGTGATTTTCTGCATTATGTTTTGCTTTTACACTTAGTTATTGGAATTCTATCATAAGAAAGAGTTATCTTTTATTCCTATTTTTTAAGATTTTATTATTCTTATGAATAAATATCAACCCTTATGATATATTAATATAAACTCATTTGTATTTATTTTATGCTCTTAGATAATATTCATTTGTATCTTCACTGTTTTCAGGGCTTTTTCTCTTATCTGTCCTTTTGATAAAAATTTCTTTGAAGATAGGCACATAAAATTTATATAATTAAAATTCAAGATCTAATACAACTATGCAAAAAAGCAAATTTTGATTAGGAATGTGTAAAATGTTAATAGTTTCATATCCTTGATACAAAAACTGATTCATTACCTGAGGTAACTCAGTATCAACTTTATATATAATAACAAGTACAGAAATCTAAGACTGAACAAAATTAAGCAAACTATTAGCAAATGCAGTAAAAGTACTTACCTGTATCTCTGCTTACAAACTGAGAATAGGTTGGTGTCAACAAACACTGTTAATGTCCTCTGAACAGAAGTGTCCAAATATTTCTTCAATGTTTACAAGTACCTGTAGATTTCCTGCCCGCAGAGAAATCAATAAAAAAGAAATACTTTTCTAAGATGGTTCTAATAGAATTCCAGCTCCAATATATTCTTCTAGCAAAGCATCTTTTTCTAAAGGAAAGGATATTTTTCTCCTAGTATGTGTTTGGTGGTGACTAAGGCATTTGAATAGAAGCCATCTTAGCCCTAAATAATTTTATAGTATTACAGGTTGAAGGAAAATGCAGTGTTTGATAATTCCTCCACGATTTACTTCAAAAGGTTGAATAAAATAACACATTTTGTGGAGTGGAACATATCATCTGACAGAAATCCTGCTTGCATTGTCTTCCTCTGTTTTGCACAACAAAACAAACCTGATAATTTTCAAGCTTTCTGTTTGTTGACTTTCCAGTTATGTATGGTTTCTTCTTTTCAGGGCAACACTTTGAGCAATCTAAGATAATGCACAATAAGGTTTTACTGTGTTTCTTTTGGGTAAACAAACTTTTTACAACTATATATTCCCTCCTGCTACTAAAAGCATGTGCAAACACACACACACACACACACACACACCCCACACACACATGTCCTACCATGCAGTGCACTCTCAGTATAGCGATAAGAACATACAACAGAAGAATCAGTGTTATACTTTATTACATTTGATACAATTAAGAAAGTAAAGATAAATGATTCAAAAATGTTTACATGTGCCACTTTTCTTCTGACATGTTTTTTAACTGGGCTGGATAGAAGTCATGACTTACATCCATAACTAGAATTACCCAGCTTTGCACTAATGCTTCTTGTGGTTATGACTTGTCTTTTATGACATGAAATGAGACATTGTTAACATAGTTTGAACATGCTTTGTGTTTAAAACCATTTCTTCATATAAATTTAAATAAAACAACATTCCAAAAATATGGTGTGTGAGCATGCTAAATTTTTGTTTTCTTTCTTGGGTCATTTAAGCTGTCTATCATCCTTTATTCCTAGTTTAGAAAAGCCTTCGTTTTGAAAGGGGGCCATTACATTTATGACATGACAATGGCTTAAAGAACAATAAGTTCTGTGAAACCACTCATATTTAAAGAAGCACAGCTGTGTCCAGTTCTTAGATTTAGTGCTATGAAGAACATAAAAGACAGCTTCTCCTATTCCAGATAAATATCTATATCAATACAAAGATGAGATGTTTTTAAACAATAATTACTCTGTAAGTAGACACTAGTGTTCCTACAGCTAGTACGCTGTCAGCAGGTATTTGGTGTTTAAGCTTTTGATTATGAGAAAGAAGACCCCAGAAAATGTAATGAGTAAGACTTAAGGGAGAAATGAGCTCCATAGAAAGAAACTAACATAAACAAAAGTATGTGGCAAGATGAGAAATCCGATGTGGCCGCTACTCCATGAGCACATTACATGGAGACAAGGGGAAGAGGAGGGTAGGCCTACCTAGTGCCACAGAAGGCCAGTGTCAAGAAGGAGCACAGAAAGTAACGCTGTTTCTCTGAGACAGAATATTTGCAGAGATTTGGGGTATATTTTTATCTAAAAGTAAGTCTACATTTCAGTATTCCTTTAAACATAACTTTTGCTTCACTAGTAAGAAGCAACTGGGAGAAAAATGTAGTTTAAAATAGATTAAGGTGTTTCTCAAAGTTTGTTGAGAAATTAATCTACAAATAACACTGACACATTCCTTTCCCTCCGGGTTATGTCTGTGCTTTACTTTCATGGGAGAGTGGGATCTTCAAATCAGGGATTTAAAGCTGGGTCATGAATTTTGTGCCTGTGGTACCCATCTCCACCTTCCTTACCAAGTCGATGAAATTATAAGGTTATTAATTCATGTACCTTTCTACACTTGTAAAGCTCGGCATCCCAGCTCATTGTCCCAACACATAAAATGTCTTAAATTTTCCATGTTACACACTGCAGTAGGAATTTAAAAAGCCACTATGAAAGTTTGCGGGGGAGGCGGTGCACTTTTATGGCTTTACTGATTTAGCTGAAAAGATAGACACCAAAGGCTTTGAAATGTTATGAACTTTCTTGTAAGGAAAAGCATTAACCACTCTGTCTCTCTTCTTCTCTCATGATATAAATAAAAATTAATTCACAGGATTTAATCATGATTCTCTAGGGAACTCAAGAACCTTAAAGCATTTTTTGTTTTTGTTGCAACAAAATAACATTGTGTCTTCCAGCAAAGCAAGCTTATGTCCAGCAACTGTAGAAATGTAATGTAACCTCAATACTTTTCAATGCTCCCTAAAGAATATACTAGAATTGTTCATAGCATCAGGCAGTACTTTTAAAGTAATTTTTGCACATGAGAAGATGAGTGTACCATGAAAGCTTAAAATGGATATTTCCAGCTGTCCACTCTGTCCAAAAAATGTTTGCAAATCTCTTCAGCTGCTGGTGGTAGAAAGCACTGCACTGTATCTATCCAGGAGCAAAGTCACTGTTCTATGCTATTCAATTCTTTTTTTTTTTTTTTTTTTTGCTTTAGAATACCCTGGTTGTGCCCAAAGTTGAAGAGATAAGACTATTACATGTGAAAAGAAAACCTACTTAGGGGTACGTCTGTGTCTTTAAACATTCAACAGTTCAGGAAGATGAATATCATCCTCATATCTGGCTCTCTAGATAAGTACTTTTTCAAGGGAGGTATTAAAATATATTTATGTTTTTCTACTGCTGCTGTTTAAGATTGAATGTTATATAGTGAAACAAGTACAGCTGTGTCTTTTAGGCTATTATTGGTTATACTTGCTGTCGTTTCTTTGCTACAAATTTGATTCTTAACCAAAAGTATTAATAGATTGCAAATATGTATGAGTGTGTGTGTGTGTGTGTGTGCATGTGTCTCCTCTCATTTCACTCAAATATGTCACTACATGATGAAGAGATAACTACGGTCTAAAAGACAAATATTTCAAAAAGCAAGAGCCATGCAGAACACATCAGTCAGTGGTAAGACACAGAGGGAACGAACTGCTTCACTGTGCTGCATAAGAAGGGTAGAAATGGCAGCTTCAGAACCAAGGTCAAGTCAGGGAAGTGCTGTATATTTGGGAAGTCCTGATATATTGTCCCTGAAATTACTCTTGCATACCCGACTGGTAACAAATCCCAAACACTTGGTGGATGATTTTGAAGTTGTATTTATAGTCCTATAACAATTTATTAATTTTGTAGCTATGTTTGAAAACACTTAATTTTGTAGTATATGTTTAACTAAATTAATGCCATCTAAATGGACATTTCTGATTGCAGCACACATAGAACTTCAGAAATTTTTCCTATCATGAGTGAAAAAATATTTTTCCTCTACAAAACCATGAGAAGAAAACAGGTCTTATGATCCAGAGACTGATTTGTAAGTAATCATTAGCATCACTAAACCAGTAGATCTTGCCTTCACTAACCTAGCTATGACAGGTATCTCATCCAGAAAAAAAAAAAAGTAAGGGAATATTTTAGGTGAAGTATGCGGTGTTTTAAATACAAAGTACCACCCCCCAAAGATTCATGTATTGCAGGTGAGAAGACCACTAATACATCAATGTTCAGATGTTGGGCCTCGAGAGGTAATTGGATCCTGGGGGCACTGAGTTCAGTAATCCATTGATGAGTTCACAGCTGAATGGATTTATTAGAAAGTGGGGCACAGTTGAAGGAGAAGGTCTATAGGGTTATGTCATTGAAGGTTATCCTGTCCACAGCACTTTAGTTTCCTTCTCTCTGTGTCTCTCCGTGCTTGTGTGGTTCTCTCTCTCTCTCTCTCTCTCTCTCTCTCTCTCTCTTTCTCTCTCTCTGTCTTTTTCTTCTTGTCCTCTCTGCTTTGTAGCTCTCATGAGACAAACAGTTTCCTCCATGATGTGATTTCTGTCTTGGAGTCAGCCAACCATTGTCAGAAACATGTAAAATCATAAGCCAAAATAAACTCTTTCTCCTTTAAGTTGTGTATGTCACGTATTTTGTTTCAGCAACACAAAAGTCACTAACAAAGATTAAAACTGTGATGCTACCTTCATCTCTATCAATACTTTCATCAAAATTTGTTTATGATGGGCCAGTCTCTTTACAGATGCATATAATGTCTATATTGAAGCATTCTTTGTGTAAGTTATTGTGTTTAGATCTAGGGACACCTGGAGGAAAATCACATTTGGTTTTCTCTAAGGGAACTCATCAAGTAGTAAAGAAAATATTAATTCTATATAACTACCATCACTAGTAATATAGAGTACCATGTAATTATCAGAGCTCTGCAATTCTCAGCATTATCATCCCGAGCACTACTGGAAATATTGCAAGAGTGCTTATAGATGTGTGTGCATGAGTGTGTGCAATATGAACACTATTTCCTTGTGTTTCCTTCATAAGAGAGACTGAGTTGAGAGTAATTCCCTACAGCATGTATTTAAAAACCTCAAATTTAGGGTGTACCTAGCTGAGACTTGGGCTAATAATCTGTTAAAACTAGATAGCTATGTATCTCAAAAGTTTTAAAAACTGTGATGGAAAGATAGCAAGCCTTATTTGCTTCTGTAATTTTATTTGCTTAAAGAAAATTTAGGAAATTTCATACCTGCACTGCTAATTATCTATCCTGGAAGTTTTGACATTGTTTGTAATGTTTGTCTCCCTTGCTAATACAGGCAATCCTTTGCAAGGTGGTTAACTTTTTCATGTAATTTTTGGTGGCTACATAACATTTTCCCGCTCAGAATAATTTTAAATTCCAGGGATGTGAAAGTGTTTTTACTTATTTAATTACAGAAGAATATCCTTTGGCAGGAGTGGTGGTAAACTTTCTGCAAGCCACTGGGAAAAAAAACACTGCTTATTTTTAATATTTGGTTCTTGTCCACCCTGCTGGGAGAACAAAACAGCCTTCCAGAGCAAAACTGAAGGTTTCTGTCAATCATGAAGTCAAGAGTCTTCTGCAGCCAGAGGCATACCTCTGCTCTCCCTGTACCAGCTGGTCAGGGCCATCCCTTCCACTTGCTTCGAGGACTTGAAAGTTCAAAAGTACACTTTAGTTACCATTTCCTCTCCCAACAAGTACAAAGAGAAGTGTATAATGTATGATAATGGTCAAACTGGTAAGAATGAAAGTAAATGGCATGATATAAAAAAGGTTTCAAACAGGGCTAATAATTCTGCAATTTGTTATACAAAGTCAATTTTTTCCACTTGCAGAGAAAATTTGCCCAGTGGGTTTATTGGTTCACTCATTATTAAGTATATATCATTTTCATTATTTCACATTTTTATAGTTTATTTTTTAAAAAAAGACATCATTCATGAATAAAACATTTTAGCTCCAGGCTGACATACACTGAATTGGTCAGAGAGAATATAGCATCCCTGTTTTAAAATGATAACCACATATACATAATAAAAATAGCATATAGTCAAATAGAATAGAAGTGTACAGCGAAGATCCCCTTGCATGGTTCCCTCTCTTCTTCATTTTCTGTTGAGAGAGAAATTTCCTGAGTGTAGCTTTGTTGAGACTTATGTCTAGTTGTACTCCATCAAAGACTCATGTGGTCCTAAGTGGGGTTTTTCTTCAGAGGTGGCTGAGTTTTGAGTGTATGATTGATTGATGGTGAAATGCTAGTATTAGTGGTGGGTGATTACTGTCTTTTTACATCCCACTGATTGGTTCGGTGTCACCCTAATCCAGGTAGCCCAATACAATATAAGGAACAAAAAGAAGCTTGCCTTTTCTCATCCATTTTTTTTTTTTTGCTTTGCTAGTCTCTGCCCACCATAAACATTTTCTCCTGTGTGACGCCCATCTGCCATGACACCCTTCTTTAGACCCAGTCAATTATGAACTGAAGCTACTACAAACTGTAAGATGAATAAACATTTCCTCCTTTAGTTTAAGGTGTTGTGTATTTTGTCTCAGCAACAGGAAAAGCAACTAAGATAAGCTTCTATTTCTTTCCTCTGGGTGTCCTAATGAGCATCTTTGTTCTGGTCAGTGTATGCTTGTGTCTTTTCCCAGCATACTCTTTGGAATGTGGGATAATTACATCTCTGTGGTACAACTTATATGTTCCTATGAATGAAGACTTATAGTTAGATGGAGATATTTAATTTCTATTCCTTCAATTACTCCACACATTTGAACCTTCATAAGCAAAATCAGCAGTCAGGTAGAACTCTGTAAGTACTGTTTCCATGTGCTAACTTGTGAGTAGTATTTCTAGTTCACTCAGTTGACATCTACTTTGCATTTGTCACATTCCAGAGAACACTGGAGATGCCACGAAGAATAAATCTTAGATAGTGTCTAGGGCTCTGTGGCTATATGAAGAGAAAGATGTCAGTACATAGGAAAGTTTGTGAGGCAGTTTGTTCATTTTGAGTATCTCAACCAGGAGTTGGGCTGCCCTTATGACTTCACTTGAGAGCTGTCTCCACCATCATAATGAGCTGTGTATAGGCCTAAGTGAGTCAAACACAAAGAAGATACAGAGCTAGATCAGGAGAGACATGGTCATGCTGAAGTTGGCCCTTTTCCACTCTGTCCAAGCTAACAATGATTTTTATTCAGAGGGTTTTCCTACTGTTTCAATGATAATAAAATATGTTATAAAAAATAAACAGATACAAAACCATAAAATTTCTCCACTATTCAGTAACTTAACTTCGTGTTGCAGTATAAAAACAAGTGACAAGACAAGAAAAGGAGAATATCTACAGCTAAAGATAATTATCTTTTAAACTGATAGTTTTCCTCAGAAGCATTCTTTATTTATGTTTCTCTAACACTGTAAGAATTTTAACTTTTCAGTATTGGTAATTACTTTACATGAAATTTATTTTAATGAATTAGGAAACTAAACACAATAATGAACCCATTTAAGTGTAAAGACCAGTTACATCAAAACAGTATTTGCAAACTAGCTTGGCATTTCAGATCATCTCACTGATGTTTTTAAGTAAATAGATTTTTATTTTTTGATTAGTATTTCATCTGATAATCTACATTTGAACACGACTTTTGTTGTCACTAGTGTTAACTGAGAGAAGATAACTGAAAACTGTTGGTAGACTGGTAAATGAAAAGATTCTCTAGCATTGTGGAATATCCCACTGGTAAGAGGCAGCCGTGGTTTCTTTGCATTACTAATATTATTGCCTTCTTCTGTTTCTATTAAGCTCACAAAGTCCATATTATAATTTAACTAAATGTTCCTGCAGTAATAGAATCCACTTTTGCTTCAAGTTTTGTTTTGAAAAGGAAGAAACCTGTCCACCAGTCAATCAAGGAGTAATCAATATAGTCAATCATTTTAACCAGCACTTATTACTGGATTCATGTAGTAATTAAATAAAATCATATCTGTCTGTCTATTATCTATCTATCTATCTATCTATCTATCTATCTATCTATCTATTACATTTTGTTACTTACCTGACAGAAAAATTTAATCCCTGAGAGTGTGATTACTCATTTTAGGGTCTTATGCAGAAGCTCAAAACAGTGAATCATAGCAGGAAAGATTCTCAAGAAAAAATTGGTTGAGATGACTTTGTCAGACTTTGCTTAAGAGTGAAAAAAATGAAGCACAGTTCTCTATCACTGTAGCTAGCACCAATTTAATCATAGGCTTGCCATATCTAGATGATCCTATTTTGAGAAGCTGACTTTTTTAAGTACTTATGATAAAGAAAATGTTTCACCAGAACCAAACATAAGGGAGCTCCTAAGTTTGCCAAGCTTATTCCTGAAGCAGCAAAATCTGAAGTTACTGTGAAACAGAAGCAAATGTCCATCGCACTCTGAGACCAGCACTAAAGTCAGAAATGAACTAAAATGTGTTATCAAAATGCTCTCCAAAGAAGTAAAACTGTAAAACCTAACAGATTCTTCAATGCCTGGAAAGATATCTTTTCATTCAGTTTCAAGACAATCCATTGGTTTCTTTTCTTGAAAGTCTGTGCCCTCAGAGAATTATATAAAACAAGACACATATTTTAGGTAAATAAGGTATTTTTATACTCTTTTGTCTTTTAAGTTCCTCATTTTCTTCACAGTTATGTTGAGTCATATATAATTAAGGCAATAATGATGTATTAATAAACGAAGTTTTAAATGACAAAACATAGTAAGAAACATAAAACTGATATATCTTACCATATATAACTCATTAGGGCTTTAAGAAAATAAGTATTTCTGGTTACTCATACAATGAACACATAGTGAAATATTGTACACTCTTAATCTTCAATAATTTTAGGTTAGAATTACATTCATAAAGTTTAGGAGGTAATGTTGAAAACTTTGGGTTCGTATTCAGCTTATAAAGGAAATAAAGGAAAATCATTGTTCTTTGAGAATCAAGATGGAAAACAAAACTAACTAATTTTTCTATGTGTAAATCAAATGGAACTTCATAAAAAGAAAGGTGGAAGAACTAGCGTTGGAAGTTGGCTTATGAAAATTTTCTATTTTAATTTTTAATAAGTAATATTTTTATGAAATACAGACAATAAGACAAGTTATCCATTGTTCCAATATTCAGTCTTTGACAAATTCTCATCTAAATGATAGGCAGCAGATAGCTGGGTTTGTTTGAATCAAATGCACAGGTACATTCCCTAAAAGACATGAAAAGATGCTGTATATCAATTTTACACCTCTAGTAAATCAATTAGAATTCATTAGATTCAAATAATCTCAGATTGTTGAGATTATCTCTTTGCCTCATGATAACAGAAAATAAAGTATGCTATAAAGTTATGTATATTGCATACATATGCATAAACACTTGTACACTTATGTATATTAAAGTCAGATATTCAGAATAAACTCATGTTTTCAATTATTTTCACAAATACATATTCTTAGAAATATTGGTTGAAGGAAATATTTTTTCTGTTACCATTTACAAAATATTGAAATAAATTTAACTACTCTTACATAATGGAAAAAGAAAATAGGGATGTGTATTACACTTAACATGGTGTGAGTTTTTAAAACAAATGTCACATTTTAAAAACTACACAAGACAACTAAGCATGTTAACAAAGTCTGTAATGCCAGGAACTTAGGTAATTGAATCAGGAGAATTGCAAATTTAAGCCCAGCCTGAATCACATTTTTACTTAGAGAGATCCAGTCTCAGAATAAAAGTGTAAAAGGAATGGTGGAAAATCTTTATTGGTTTTTTTGTTTTGTTTTATTTTGCTTTTGGGTACCGAGAATTGAACTCAGGACTTTTCACTTGCCAAACTGGCACTTGTGCCATTAAACTATATCCCCAGTCCCAGGAAAGCCTTATGTTCAATCCCTGATACTGAAAACAAACAAACAAACAAACAAATGGCTGGGTGCGGTGGCACCTGCCTGTAATACCAGCACTCAGGAGGCTGAATCAGGAGGATCTTTGCCAGTTTGAGACCAGCTTGGGCTACAAAGTGAGCTCAAGTCCAGCTTGAACTGCATAATGAGACCCTGTCTCAAAAAGACAAAAAATGGGTGGGGGGAGAAAAACCACAAGTCAGTTTATTCAAATTCCATTCAGAAAGCACAACTAAAATCTATGTATATTGCAATATGATTATTAAAAAATACACATATATAAATAAGTAAAAGCACAGGACATGTATAACTCTGATTATCTTTCTGTATTAACATTCAAGATTATGAGTAATTTTCTTCCTCTTAGATTTTCTTATTTGACAGTTTCTGAAATCTCTTTCTACAAACATATATTACATTTGTATAAATTACACTTATATTTATAAATATTATTGAAATTCTATATATTTGGCTATATGTGTGCATATGTGTATATATATATATATATATATTAACATATAAATAGCTACTATAAAAATATATGTGAACTTCCCATGCAATTCTTATCTCTAGTATGGGGAAAAATAAGTCTAATGCCATTTTTAATTGCCATTTTGTTAGTCATTTCACCTTTTATATAAGAGATAGAATATTAATTTTGCCTGTTATTTCTGATCCTTGGTTAAAACATTTCATAACTCATTCTTATTTAAAAATAATTATGGTTCTTTATGTTAGAAAAGCTTGGAATTGAGGATATAGTTTTGTTTAGATAGTATTTTAGTTATTGTAGAAATTATATTCTATTAGAGGAATATGAACAGAAAAAAGTTAAAATATTCTTAATACCATTGTTATATAGATCTAGGTATAAACATATTTATATATATCCATCCATCCATCTTTCTATCCACTTATTCATATTTCAATATATATGTCTATGTATCCTTTAATCTAATTATCCACCTCACTATGCACATATATATATAATTTCTGGCTATAAATTCTGTGATAGAAGATAAAGGAGATAAAAATGATGAGGAACAAATGTAGAAATCAAGTCCAAGTAAAAGAAATCTGGCTGAGAGGAGGTCATTATATCTGCAGCCAGCAGAAAGGACATAGTATTAGAGAAATTATTTAGAATAAGATTATGAGTATCTTCTAGAGCAAGTTAAGGGATGGCAGTTTAATTCCACAATGTAAAAGTTATAATAATTAGTATGATGATAAAATATGTTTGTTATATAGATTATTGGTTTTGGGGAGACAAAAAATAATAAAAAGTGTAGTATCAAACCAAAAAAGAAATTTTAAATTTTTTTTTCATTGTAATCAAGAAAGTAATAGAAAATGACTTCTGTGAAGAAAATAGAGGAGATGGCAAAAATATCCCAATTTGGACGTATTTGAGTGTATATCTACTTGATATTAAGTTGTAAAAAGTGGAAGGTATTGGCAATTATCTAGAGATATCTTTGTATGTATCTGAGTTAAGGATGACTCATTCACTGCTATGGAAAAGTGACAGAAGCATGCCACAAACGGTGATAGAGGAATTCACAATTTTAAGTGTTGATGTGGTTATCAAATGTTTATGTGGAGAACATTAGCAAAATATTGGAATATTTAAGTTTGAAGCTCCAGAGCATGAAGTAAAAAGATACCAATTTGGAAGTAATAAACCCATAAATACACCTTCGAGCACCACTGAAAATGGAAGTCATGGTAATATGTTGTGATGTGTCTGTAGTTCACTCTGTACTAAGGGCTGCTGTTACCACAGGGATAGGATGCTTTGGAATGAGGTAGGCCGACAAGGTTTTCAAAATAGTGTCAGTTTAGAAATGATAAAGGTGCAACTAAGACAAAAATAAAATCTTGATGTAATGTTAAATTTTCATCTTTTGGGGCAGTGGATTTAGCTCAGTAGCACAAGGTTATGAGTTCGATCACACATACAAAAAAAATCATCTTTTGAAAACAAAATCACATAGACTATTGAATGAAATCACAACCTGCACAAATGCACATCCTACCACCAAAATGCAATTATTCTACTTATATGGCAATTATAGGATATCTGCAGAGTAAATTATGCAATTATTGGCATCTTGTGGAATCCAGTAATCTAACAGTTTGCTCCCAATGATAACTTTATATTGTAGATCATCAGACCAAGAAATGTTTTTTTTATCAGATTTGTCTCCTAACCTTTCCATGTATTAACACCTCTTTTTAAAACTTTTACTCACTGCCCTAAATGAACAAACTATAACTTTATTAAAATGTGAGCATTCATTTTTTCTGGATAAATTTTTTTGAAGGTAGTAAAATACAGCAGAAAAAGATGGGACAAAGCCAATTGAGACAGTGTAGTGAAATTGGTACAGAACTTAGGTTACCGGGATAACAGCAATAGGTACAATAGTATATCTCACTTTCTTCACAATAGTTGTTCCTTCAGTCAGGTATAGCAAAATCGAAGGAAGTACAGAACTTGTAAAAACAGAATATTGAATAGAGCAATACCACTAATCAGAACAGAGAAAACAGTGATAAAAATGTTTACTTTCAAAGAGATGGCAGAAGGAAATCCCCCTTATTTGCTATATTGCATATAGTCAAACTCACAAGAGATGCTCAGATCTCTGGCTCTTACTTGCTGGGGAGGGGGATAATGGATGTTTGATTCCTAGCCCGTGACATGGTAGGCTCACAGGAGCTTATCAGACTGATGAGCTGGCTGCTTGTTTTCCCAGCGCCCCAAGTTCCAACATGGCGCAGATCTCAGGAAACTCTGATGGTTCTCGCCCTGGGGCAGCTGCAGCTTGCCAGGCTACAGCTGCTTACCAGAGCCTGGATAATTTTTAATATTTAGTTTTTATTATGAATAGTTGCATGGATTAAAGTGAATTTATGTAAGAAGATTGCAAGTAGTCTTTTAAAATACTCTTGCTAAAATTGCCATATTAATTGTTAACAATTCTAAAAATAATTTACCTGATTTTTAGTCTTCATTTCTTTTTATTGGAATTATTAAGTGATTAATTTAGATTGTACAATTTGCTTAAGAATAAGATTCACTGCTGTGTTGTGTAGCTGGAACTCAAGTATCTAGCCATATTTTTACTAAGATGAACAGTTAGAATACTATTCTCCAGGCAGAGAGTTTGAAAATTGAAGTGGAAATGTCAGAAAAGAAGTTGCTACGGACAGAGATATCATGAAATTTTCATAAAATTTTTCCTGATTCTATAAGTGACTTTTCCTTTACCATTACATAGACAAGAACTCAGGGGCCCAGCAAACAATAACAGAAAAATATTTGTAGAAAGTTTAGTTGCTTTTTTTAAAATTTTATTTAAAGAGAACAAAAAAAGCAAAACAGAAAAAAGGGTAGAAACAACCCAGAATTTCAGAAAAAAAAAGTAAGAAATCACTAGTTGATAAATTACATATTGTCATCTTACACACAGTTTTTCATGTTACAAAATTAAAGAATACAAAATGGACATTCATTTAATGAGAAAAAACATGAAAAGGGTAGAGATAATACAGAATTTCAAAAAAAAAAGATAAACGAAGAAATCACTAGTTGATAAATTACATATCCTCTTAGAAATAGTTGTTCAAGTTACAAAATTAAAGCAAACAAAGTAGATATTCAAATAGTGAGACTGTAAACAGCTATGCATGTATGAGTCTCTACATGTATTTCTATCCTTTCTGTATTAGAGGGAAAAACAAAATATAGCAAGACAAAACAAAACAAATTCCTATAAAAACATGAAAGCACAAAGTCATATAAAAACACAGTACTAGGTGATCTACAATGGTTACTGCATTGTCTCTCATTGTTATCAATAGAATTGTCTATATCATCAGTCATAATTGAATATAGCAGTATAATTGAATATAGCAGTAAATAAAAATATTAGCAAAAATTAAGCATTGTAGACAGTATCAGACTTCAAAGGCAGGTAATAATCAAGCCAGAGTGGATATTTTAGTGACTCTTGTTATCTTCAGTGTAGTTGCCTATACTCTCAGACTTGGTACTATTAATCAAAGCAGCTTTGAATAAAATCTATCAATACAAACCAGCAATCTAACAAACCAGATTCAGTTACAATCAGTCATAGTAAAACAGTGTAGGTTAAACAGAGCTTTAGGTTAAGTTAATAGGAAATTAAGGATGATTACCATACTGTATCCTGCTATTTTCAGGATAACTGTCTGTGCCCTCAAATGTAGTACAAGTAGACAGACTGAAACAGAATATAATACATCTAAGCAGAGTGGTATGAGTAATGGGGGTTTTAAATCCTGGTACACTATTAACAATAGTGTATCAAGGCCATCTATGTTAGAGATTCTAGCCATCCTTCTCTGCTTCATTTCTGCTATCCTATTTTTCTGCTTTTGTTTGTCTACTTTTCTTCTTCAGTCTACTGCTTGCCCCACTCATTGAGGCCTTTCTGCCACTGTTCCTAAAATCCTGGTATTTTTTTTCTCTCTCTCTAGAATGTCCTTCAGTATTCTCTGTAGGGTTGGATTGGTGATCACAAATTTCCCCAGTTCCTCTTTGTCATGGAAGCATCTTGTTTCTCCATTAATTTCTACTGACACTTTTGCAGGGTACATCAATCTGGGCTGGAGGTTATTTTCTTTCAGAGCTTGGAATACTTTGCTCCAAGCTCTTCTTGATCTGATGGTCTGTGTCGAGAAGTCTGCCGTGATCTTGATGGGCTTTCCTTTATACGTAATCTATTTCTTTTCTCTGATGGTTTTAATATTCTGTTTTATATTAAATTTCTGGTATCTTGATTATTATATGTCTGGGTTTAGCTTGGTTGTAGGTGGCTGGGGTTCTGTATGCCTCACATAACCAAATGTCATATTCTTTTCCCATGCTTGGGAAGTTTTCCTTAATTATTTCTTTGAATAGCCTTTGTAATTTGCTTGTTTGTATCCCTGCTTCTTCATTCACATTTCTTATTCTTAAATTATAGATTCTTTTGTCATCTTCTAGCTTTTGTATTGTTACCGCCTATTTCCTTGTTATTTTTAAGAGATCTTTCCTTTCATAATTGCACACTGCAAACTTGTCTTCAAGTTTTGATAGTCTATCCTTAGTTTCTTTTAAGCAGTTTTGCCAGCATTCAATGGAGTTTTTAATTTCCTGACAATCTCTTTGAATCTGCTTCATGTATTCTAGATTTTCTTTATATTCTTTATTGAACATTTCTCTCCTTTTTTGTGTGTTCCTCCCTTCTTCTGTCTGTGTCTTCCTGAGAGATGCTTAGCATTTCTTTTATTAATCTACTTATATCTTGCTTTACCTGATTTAATATTTCAGTTTTGAGCTCATCTACAAGGTCCTGAAGATATCTCTTAATGTCCATTGAAGCCGTGTCTAATATTGCATGTTTGCTGCCCTCAATCTCTTTTGTTTTTCCCTCTCCTGGATCAGTGTTCCCAGGATTTTGGGTTGGGGGCTTTTTCCTGTTTCTTTCTCTTGTCATGTTTTTTGTTTCTTTCACAGAAGTGTATAGGGGAGGTCTCAGCCTCTTTCCTTGTTGGTTATGGTTCTTCTGAAGCATGCTCTTGAGGGATTTCTGCCCTCTCCTTTTTGCTTTTGTTACTAAGGTGTAAGCAGGGGCTGCATATGCTGGGCTCTCCTCACTGGGCCAAATTTCAGGGGCATTCACCAGGTTAGTGTGTGCTAGGCATAGGTAATCAGTCTGGGATGGCTTATTGGGTCCCAACCAGGAGCATGATCCAGGCCACGCAAATCCCATGAATCTACTCTGGGGAGGGATCAACCAAATGAAGTCATTGTTGTTCCTAGTTCAGGCTCCTCCTGCCTGATTCCAACATGCTGTCCATTTGGTTGTGCCCTTCCTGTGTGGGGGGGTCTTATTCCCAGCACTGACTGTGGATTTATGAAGGTCTGTTCTCCAGTTCCATTTTTCCATTGGGCTCACCAACCCAAAACTTCAGTGTGGCTGTGGCTCCTGTGAGTAGTGGTGGGAATGAGTTTGGGTGGCTCTGCTGCTCACAGTGGGTTGCGGCTGGCACGGGTTCAGGTGACTTGGCGGGTCACAGCGGAAAGTGGCATATCCTGTAATTTTAGCTGTTCCAGTTGTAGCCCCGAGACTGTGTGTTTGATGATCTTTTTTTCATTTTAATTTCTTCCTGTGTCAAGAGGATCCATTTTCCTCTGTCTGGATTTCTCCAGGATGTTTTATTCTGGAATATGAGTTGTTTCTCCCCAGGAGGCTCTGCATTTTGTTGCTCTCTGATTGGCCATCTTTAGCCCAAAGTTTAGTTTTTGTCTACTCCAACATTGATTTTTTGAGATTAGATATACTCAACCTAACTATCTGCTAAAATATAAAAGAATTTATTTTGTTAAGGAAAGATGTTAGAATATGACTCTTAAAACATTTCAAAATTTAGATCAGTAACTTCAAAACATATTATGTGATGGTTAAATGTTATATTTTGTCAAAAGAAATGGCATAATGTGATTCTAAATTGACCTAGATATTCAAATGAGTAGTTTCAAATGTTAGAACTACTGCTATGAGTATGCTTAGTGACTTCAGTGAACATATAGCTTTAATGAATGATCAGATGGGAAATTTCAAAAAGATTCTAAAAATATAAATAAAAGCAATAAACGAAGAAACCTAAATAGGAATCACTAGAAATGAGAAATACAATGTTTAGGAAAAAAATTCTAAGTTGAATTTTGCAGATGGATGAATGTAGAAGGAAAAAATAGGAAATAGATTTTTAAAATAGCCAATAGAAGTATAAGAAGAAGAAAAAAGTAAGATAAATGAATGTACTCTTTCATAATTATGTGTTGCTTAGATATTTGTGCATTTCTATTTTTATATTGTTCTCTAATGTCATTTCTCTTCACTCAAAGAAGTCTCTAAAAGTCAAACAGTAAAAAATTACATTAATTAAACTGTAGTTTTTTAGAAACAGAAGTTATAAGGTAGGTACTGCCCTGTCATATCATCCCTATACATTCTAAGTTATGTCAAAGATAGACTGAAAGTGAAAGAAATGGCAAAAAATGAAAAAGTAAGTGGAAGAGGAAGTTTATACTGCCAGAACTAATTATCACAAATTTACATGATTTAAACAGTAAAATGCATCATCTTAAAATGAGGGGGGAACTGCTTAAATGCAAAATGAGTCTCACTGGGCTGCAGGATCAACAATAACATTGCTCCAGCTTTTGCTTTCACAGAGCCACTTTTTCTTGTCTGACTCACCCTTCCACTTCTCTATTTTACCTCTAAGAATGCTTGTAATTTAGCCCACTCCCCATTTTAAGGTCATTTGAACCTTAACCTTAATTCTATATGCATACTTAATGCAGCATTGCTACATGTTGATTGAATCTGGGGAGTGGTTCATGGACATACTTGGATGGATATTATTATATACCTAACATAGCAGAATATAGTATTTTAACAATTTGGAGAAACACACTACTAGGCAAATATTGTGGAAAGTTATAAAGGGAAAAATTTTGTAATTCAGAGTAAAATTTGTGGAATTTAGAGTAACATAAGAATTTATATCATTAAAAGTTTAAAAATTTAAAAAGTATAACTCGATAAAATTGAAAATAAATAGAGATTTACAAGATAGCTAAATATTTTTTAAACACATCTTTCACAGTAAGGGATAAAAAAACACCAAAATATAATAATTTATAAGTACTTTAAATCTAAAAATTACAGTTAGTCACTGTGGCCTATTTAATATTCATAGAAAATACCAAAAAACTTGCAAAATACATGTTGTTTTAAAATTTACATAGAGCTTTTCATCAAGATATACCAGAGATAATTTTCAAAAAGGCTTCATATAGCATAAAAATGTATAAAGTCTCTTTTCTAACACCAAGGGAATAAAATTAGAAGCTAACCATATAGACCTATACAAGTATCAAATATTTGCAACTACATGACATGAATCTAAATGATCTTGCTGCAATTAAAAATCACAAGAAAACCTGAAAATATTTAAAAGTAGATCATATGAAAAATTATATAGCAGGTAGCAAAGTAATCTTAATAAAATTTTATATGTATATATATACATATATGTATATGTAAATATATATGTAATATATTTATATTATTTTTTAAAAAATAAGTAAATCAAAACCTTTACATCTTTTCATTCAATTAAAATCAAAATAAGTAGATATTTGTGCAGAAACAAAAATATAATAGAAAATCATCTAAGAAGTCAAATGATGGATAAATGAAATGTTTAATGTTTAGTAAGATTGATAAAGTGAAATGTTAAGCATTTCTGCTACTATCATTCTTACAGATTTTAAAAGATAGTAAATTATAACAATGAATACATTTTTGTCAACAATTAAGAATTTATACCAACAAATAAAGTCCTTGGTCAGTGCAACTTACTAAAATTGACATCAGATAGAGATGAAAATCTGAATAGTCTTTTCTCCATTTGAGAAATTAGCCATTAAAATATTCTGACAGATAAACCTCAGTGTCCCTACCAAATGATTAATGAGTGATTTAATACATTTTTCAGAAAATAAAGAAGGTAGGGAACATTCCCAATTCCTTTTGCAAAGCCAGAATAATATCAAAATACATGAGAAATAATTTTTATATCATTAGAATTTATGAATTTGAAAACAGTTTTTAAAAATATGTTAGTCATTTCTGCTGTAGGATCTATGGACAACTTGACTTTACGGAAGAATTCAAGAATAGTTCAAATTTGAAAAAAATCTATCAACAACATTTGAATTCCCTACAACAGAAAAGCAACCAATTTCAGAATTATGCAAAAATGATGCCTGATAAAATATCTTAGTAAAGTAGAAATGGAAGAAAAATACAACTTGATAAATGACAGTACCAAAATAATCTATAGAATATAAATATTAAAATCTTTCATATATATACTTTCTCTAATGTGATGTCTCTTAAATCACAAAGAGATGAAATTTGTATTCTCTTGTCTTTTCGGTATACAATTCCTTTTAATTATATAGTAAAGCAGAGTGGATAGTATTTCATTTCCCAGGATAAAGCATAAATGGGACCAGTGCTTTGGTAACCCTCAGGGTACAGGTAAGAAATCTAACTCTGAATCTTTCATGTCTTCAGATGCTCAGAACACAAGGAGAGGTCTTGTCAACAGGATAGGCAAGATTCTAGGTGACAATCAACATTAAATATAAGGCATTGGAGTAAGAACATATCCAGACAATTTCAGCAACCATTAAACCTTCTTAAAACTTGAGTTTTCCTGAAATGCCCCTGATACTTGTGAAAAAGACACAGGCCATGTCTTCTATGCATTAGTTCATTTTCCAACCCAGAGAATACATGTTTATAATACAATATTTTTGTATAATTATATTTTGGAGTGGGTTACAATGCATAAACCATAAGTAGAACACCTCCTCTCCCCTATGATTAGAGACAAAATGATTACTAATCTAACATTTATTATGTATCTCCCAAAAGCTTTAAAAATGCATTAAAGACAACAAAATAAACGCATGAAGATTGGAAAAGGAAGAAATAAAACTTTTCTTATTTTCAGAGTATGTGATTGATTACATAGAAAACCTTAAAGAATCTACAAGTCAATTACTTTAGAACAAATAATTAAATTTAGCAAGGTTACCAGGTCATAGGACAACATAAAAAATAAATTCTATTCATATGTACTAGGTCTAAACACCTTAAAAATGAAATAAAAATCGATATTATAAGGAGTAATATAAAAAGAACATGAAATAGGGATAAATTTATGAAACAAGCAAATATGCCCACTTAATCCTGTAAAATTTTATTGGAGTTCCTTAGGTGTATTTTATTTTAAATTGTTGCTTTACATTGTTAACAATCACAGAACTGGAGCTTGCAGGTTTACTTTTTTTTCTAATTAATAATGTGGGTTAACAATTCAGAAAATAAATTGAGTTTGGTATTACAAAAAAATGAATCAATGTTAGAAATTAGAAATTTAAAAAAACATAAAGATAAATAGATGCATGAATGAATGTGGAAGAAAAAAACCTCTTATTCTTATAGTAGAATGTCAATAAAGACAAAAATGATGTTAGAAGATCCTCAGTGGTTGCTAAAATTAGTGAGTGAACATTGGAATTAGATATAAGGTATTCACATAGTCTCAAAGAAACTTCTCCAAAATCACTTACTTATTACAAGTGAGGAAACTCAGAATCTCACTGTAGAAAAACCAGAGGGATATGACCTTAACAAAGCCGTGAAATAATGAATAATACAATTTACCTCATGATATAACTTCAGGGAAAGGAAAAAGCCTTATTTCTAACATAAAATGCATATCCAAAGTACATTCTTGAGGGAACAATAGATGCACCCATATAGTGGGATACTCTGTAAAATAATTGATAATTCACAACAATCAAGGTAAAGACAGGAAGGAAATACTCATGTTAAAAGTTCTAAATCCACAATCTGTTCTTGTGGCAAAGAACAATTATACAGAACATTATTATTATTTTTTTAATTAAAGAGAAAAAAAACAGGAAAAAGGTAGAAATATTACAGAATTTCAAGAAAAGAAGATAAACAGTAAGAAATCACTAGTTGATACATTACATATTGTTCTTTTAGAAATAGTTATTCAAGTTACAGAATTAAAGCACACAAAGTGGACACTCAAACAGTGAGAGTGCAAACAGATCTGGTGAACAATCCAACAAGAACCTAGAAATATGGTCATAAATCCCATACACTTAAACATACATGCAGCTATATCTTTTATAGCACTTCCTATTTCCTCTTTTTTTGTAATAGCAATTATACATTTTTAAAATTTTATTTAAAGAGAAGAGAAAAAAAACAAAACAGAAAAAAGAGTAGCAACAATACAGAATTCTAAATGAAAGAAAGAAAAAGGAGAAAGAGAAAAAGCCTCACTAAGAAATCAGTAATGTATAAATTATGTACTGTCATCCTGGATGTAATTGTTCAAGTTACAAAGTTAAAGGGTACATAGTAAATATTCAAAAAGTCAGACTACAAACAGTTCTGCTCAAAGATCCAACAAAGATTCAGCAATATGGTCATCTATTTTACACACTCAAACATACATGCAGTTATATCCCTTCGAACACTTTCTTTTCCTCTCTTTTTTACGATAGCAATTACACATATATAGAACATTATTGAGGTCATTTAAAATATAATCAACATAGACTGTGAGTTAGATGATAATACTGTGATTAACACAGGATTTTCTGAATTCATAATTGTACAATGATAATATGATTCATTATATAACTTTATTCTCAAGTCATTTTAGCATAATATGTATATATGCATCCATGCATCCAACCATACTTACATACATAAACTCACATGCTGAAGGAAATAATTACATAAACATGAGAAAAATGGAAATAATTGGTTATTTTGGAAAGGGTGTATAAGTAATCTTTCTTTTTACTTGTACAAGGTTTCTTTGTTGGAATAATACAAAAAAATTTTTAAAAATGACACACACAATAAAATCTTATCCTAAGGCTATTGCTCCTTCATTGGGTGGAAGCACAGACATAAAAATAGAGAAAACTAGTTATGGTTTAGATGTGAAATCGGCTCAGCAACTGTACACTCCAGGGTGTAGAAGGTGCACCAAGGGCTGCTTATGGCCTGAGTGGAGGAAGGAGGGAGGAGCCCCACTCTTCTCCCAGCAGACTCTTTGGCTTCTGCCTTGGATCCCTCAGACCTCCTCTGCATGGGCATCGGCCTCCTGGTGTGGACCTACAGGTGACCCTGAGGGTGAGCTCCAGACCTTGAGTTGAACTCTTCAGCCTTCAGCATGCAGACAGACGCCCTCGGCACACCGGCTCCTCCCACTCCGTGGCTGACCATCCCTAAGCCGACCTAGAAGTTTCTCATACATTTGTAAATCTTGTGTTATATCTGCTTTCTCCAGTAAAACCCTGATGGATACATATGGGGGGAAAAAAGATTTAGGCATGATTAACTAGTGTTAATTTCCTATTATTTTTTTACAAAAATTCTATATCATTTCTATATTTTTTTAAAATAAAAAATAGAGAAAACTGATCATTCTGAGAAAAACAAATATCGTAAAATTATATAAGCTTTCTTTTTTTTTTTTTTAAGAGGAGTCGATATGGCTTTCAAGAATGTGACTGACAAGTCCTAAAAACTAATTTCTTTTTCTGTAGAGGACAGTTGTGCCAGCCCTGCACCACCTCTGTTAATTCACTGCAACCCTGGTCCCAGTTGCCACTGAAAATGAGAAGTTAGTTTTGCCTTTGGGGCCCATTGCATCCTTGGATCCTCTGCATAAACTGACAGCTAGCATGCATGCGAATGTGTCCTGTGATCTATATTACTCGTCCACCGGGAACAGGGTTGAAACTCTGATATGTTTCACATGCCGCGCAGAGACAGGTCTGGGAAGGTAATGATTCTACTGCAAGATTCATCTGGATTGAAACTGAAGCATTGTATGAATGCTTAGGAGGAAAATTACCAGGTTCTAACTGCTTTGGTGATGATTGAGTTAAATAACTCAAACACATTCATAGGCTACCAGCTCCAGGCCAAGCACAGGGGAGGAAAAAAAATGAATCTGACTATTTGGTCCTAGATTTTAACCAAATAGATGAAATGTGGGAAAAAGAACAGAAAGCATAAGACTAAAAAAATAATTAATAAGCCACATAGATGAACTCACAACATAGAGTTTAATCTCTGATTCTAAGTAGCTAAAGCATTCCAATATTCCTTTTGATGTTATTAAAAGAATGAAACATTGAAATAAAGTTAGAAATAGGAGTGAATATTATTCCAGTACAGTAGAAAAATAGCAATTGGTGTGATTTTTCAGTGATTCCTATTTATGACTTGTTTAATACTATAAAAATTATAATCTAACTTAAGATTGTTTAAAATTATTAACAAATTTATCATTCCTTTCATGATTATTACACTGTAAAATTTATCTGAGAAATGAGACCTAGATTGAATAATTCAGCTGGAGTTACACATGCCATACAGTTCTCTTTTAAGCCATCACGTCATAACTTGGCCTCATGGATGAGTGGGAAACCTGTAATTCTCAAAACATAGTAACATAAAATTAAACATATTAGAACATGAAACTACCTACTCAAAAAGTAGATCGCCAAATCTAACATTTTTTGATGACTGGTACAATTATGTAGAAGCATAAATTTTCAAAAAAGTGGAAAAAATAAAATAAATTGCAAGACTGGATGTGGTGGCTCATGCTTGTAATTTCAGCACTCAGGTGGCTGAGGCAGGAGGATCACTGTAAGGCCAGCTTGGACTGCATAGTGTGTTCAAGGTGAGACTCAACTGCATAGAGAAAACTTGTCTCCAAACAAACACACAAAAAAAATTAACAACAAAAATATGAAAAGATACAAAAATAAAATAATTTTCATGTTTTTGATATTTACATTAAAAATGAAAAAATTGATAAATGACATGTTTTAAAAAAATTATTAAAGTTCTAAATCTCTTGATGATGAAATAGATGCTTTAAAAAGCAACACAAAATACCTAAAGAAATAGAAAAAAGCCAGAAGTCAAAAATGAATTTTCAAAAAGCCCTACTAAACAGAGAGATAAATCCAAAATTAGTTTTTTTTGAAAGAAACAATTGAAAATAAATAAGCTTTCTTATTGAGAGAAGAAAACAATTTAAAATTCTAATATAACTGATGGAAGCTAAAAGTGGAAAACAGAAATAGTTGGTCCACAAAAATATATAATATTAACAAGAATAAAAGACTACCTTCAATGAGCTCAAGAAAAGGAATAATTTTCAGGAAATAAAGTTATTTTACCAATTTGCAATTCCTTTATTTTTACATCTTATTATTGGAATTGGGTCTGTGTTTTAGTCAACTTTCTCTCATTTGGCACTTTCCTAATACCAACTTTAAGAGTAGCCTTTAATATCAACAAATTTACCTAATATTTTCAGAGGCCTTACTGGGAAAGTGGAATCTCTAATATTATTCAACTGACTGCTTTAGCAACTTTGAGGAAGAATTATGTGTCTTGATTGTTCTAACATCTCTTAGATTATTAAATAATAGCTAGCATCAAAATTATCAGAACATTATTAGCAAAAAATAAATCCTAGAACCAAGAGGAAAATTCTTTTAATTTTCATACCAAGAGTACCATGTGTGGTTACAATAAGGGCACGGATGTTTCAAGGTTAAAGATGATTGAAGAGAGCTAGATAATTACTGTAAAAATATTTTCAGGGTAACAAAATCAGTTTACTTTCATTTGTGTATAATCAAGATACATATTTTACACATCTAGATTTAAATTACTATAAAAACCTTTCCACCACAACTCTAAGAAATAATGTGCCATAGATTAATTGGAAATGACTTTTTATTTTCTTAGGTGACATATAAAATGATGTCTTTTGTCTTAATGGTAATTTAGATTCAATAAAATGTGGGAAGTAAAACATCTTAATAATGTAATAATTATAGGAGGGATAATGGAAAATTAGCCAAAGTAATTCCCACAGTAAAGATCTAAGATTCGATTATTTCAAAGGTTCATACTTTTGAATTATGAGTACTTTACATGTAATATATAATTTTCAGGTGACTCAAACTTTTCTAGAGCTTAGAAATAAGAAATGTTCCCAACATTTTTTATTTCAATTTGAGAAGCTGTTAGCAAATTGTTTGGATAAGGTGACAGCAAATGTTGCTAAGACAGAAGTTAAAAAGTAGCCTGAAAGACAGATGCAACAATCCTAAATAAAATATTGTCAAATAAATTAATCATGCTAGATTACACATTGTTTTAAAAGACGCTTTAATCTCAATAAGCAAAAGGGTATACTGTAAGTATAATCATCATTTTAACGTGCCAAATTAAAAAATGTATATTTTCTTCTTAAGAGTCTCCAAAAGGCACATTAACATATATTAAAGACTATAATAATAATGTCTGCCCCAACATTACACTTAATGAAGAACTATTACAGTACTTATTAAAAATAAGAAGAAAATATATTCTTAAAACTCTTTTCTGTAACATTTTAGAAGTCATATTCAGTCCTATTATATCAAAAAACATATATGTAGTGAAGAGTTTTTGCAAATTATTTGTAGGTTACATGTTGTTACGCCTCAAGAACCCACAAAAGTAACAATCTTTTTTTATACAAACAAAAATTCAGGATTTCTTTTTATGAAATAAATATAACATCTCAATATTGTTAGGCAATTCTGTAAAATAAAAAGTCTCAAATCACAAATGGAATAAAAACTTTAACCCTTTGATAGTAGTTACGCCCTAGTTGATTTTAAGTGTTTACAGTGCTCAAAATGTAAAGCAATTCTATCTGTATCAATTTCTCTTAATTTTTTTTCAACTTCTTCTACCAGATAAATTGTCATTCTTTTGAATGTATAACAAAAACAACAGTAACCTGAAATTGTGACGTCTTTGGTTATGGAAAGGGATTTTGAAAATAATGTGGTTAAGATAAATGACATGCTACTTAGAGGAATCTTTATTGAATCTAAATAAGTAGTTCTGGATTCTAGATTTGTTCTGGATTCTAGATTTGTGAGTGGTTGTAACTGGTTTACTCACTGAAACACTAGAACTATAGAACACATAAGAGGGTTGGTATAAGAAAAAAGTATAAGAAGCATAAGTTTTTTATGAAACTATGATTTTCACAATCCATATTTTGTTTGTTTGTTTCTGTTTGTGTTACTGGGAATCAAACTCCTGACCTCATGCTTGCCAGGCAAGCAATGGGCTGCTGACCCGTGACCCCAGCCAAAGCCTATATGATACACATGCATGGTAAGTATTTCCATAGACATAATGGCCCTGAGAAAGAACACATGCCCTAATTACTGGCCTATGAATATGTAAAATTTTCATAGAAAGGAGACTTTGTAGATGTAATTGTGATTCTAAACCAATCACACATAGCCTTGAAAAACTGCAATCTTGCTAGGTGTAAGAAAAGAATACAGAAGTCAAAACCAGAAAAATTTAAAATATGAAGATAACATCAACCATTTTGAAAGCTTTATAGTTGAATTAGCTCATGAGCTAGGTAAAGTGGGTAGCTTTCAAATACTGAGAATGATCCATGGTTGACAGCTACCCAAGTCACATCATCCCATAAGAAGTGAACTCTGAAAGCTTGAATGAGCCTGGGAGTGCTTTCTTGCCCAGAATCTATAGTAAGTACCAGAGGACAGTATCAACATCTAAATTGATTACCCAGAAGTCTACCTGGTCTTTTGGACTACTGACTGTGAAATAAGAAATTCACTGTGTTTCAAGCCACATGTTCTTGGTAGTTGTAGTGGATTGAAAACTGGTGACCAATTCAAGCATCAGCTGAACTGAATGGTGTGGTCCTGAGTGTAGTTGGCTCCTCTGATGATTGTTGCCAACATATAAAGGAGACCTGGAGAGGCAGTGTTATTTTGTTTGGTGCTGTTGGTTCTCCTGTTGCCATAGTAGAGCTTGTTGAGCTGTTCTCATCATCAGAGAAGCTCAGGACATTGGTATTGCTGAAAATGGCTATGGTTTATTTTGAGGGAACTCTGGCCCTTATGTTGAGCATCCCCTTCTGGTTCTGGAGAGGAAGGTGATATGCTGCTCAATCTCTAGGAGAAGTCATCACACCAGCTTGCTTGTAATCCCTGATGACAACAGAATTGGTACCAGGAGACGGGGTCATTGCAGTGATGTTGCCTAGTCATGTGGCTTAATAGCCTTTGGAATTAATTTGGAAATATTTTGAGAGACTGGCTAAAGAGACAGAAACCTATAAGCTGTACACTGTAAGCTGGAGACTTTGGTTGGAGGCTGGAAAATCAGAGTACTGATGGAGATGCTGCCAGTTAAGATGAAGCTCAAGAGGCTTCTATTGAGAAGGCTGCTGGATCACAGGTACAATATTATGTTTTGGTTGAAATTTGGTCTGTATTTTGCTTATGTTTAGAGATATTATCTGGGTGACAGAACAATTTCAGCGCAGTCTACTGTTGGGAGGGTAGCATGGTTACTTCTGAAAGTTTTTGGCCAGATCTATGTTGGAAATTAAGAGCAAAGAGCCAGTAGAGTGATTTGAAGCCTTTGACCAGATGGAAATCTCCAGTGGAAATGTGGGTTTCAGGGATGAAAGAGGAGAATGTGGTTGTTGAGAAGGAATGAGACAATGGAAAAATAGACAGAAGTCTTTCCCCTGAAGGAAGAGCATATTTGAATTGCAGAAGATCCTTATTTTTTATTCTCGCCATGCCCTGTTAAAATTTATTGAGAAGTAAGGACTGTACTGTAATAGTTCTTTTAATATGATTTTAATTTCATTTTCAGATAAATATTTGTAATCAGGTTAATTAGTCAAAGTATTGTATTTTAACCTTGAATTTTGGTCAACCTTTGAATATTTTGCTAATGCTGTGCAAATGAGTGCAATAAGAATTGTATACATGTAACTGTTATACTAATGTAAATCTATAGAGGAAGGTATGTTAACTTTTCAGATTTACCACTAGAGACTATGGTTTAAGGAAATGTGTGTGGTTATCAATTGACCAGGGATGGATTGTGGTGGATTGAAAACTGATGGTCAACTTAAACACCAGCTAAACTGAATCAGCGTGGTGCTGCATGTAGATAATACTCCAGAAGATTGTTGCTAGCATAAAAGGGAGACCTGGATATGAAATGTTTTGTGCTACTGGTGCTCCTTTTGCCATTGGTTCTTCTGAAGGAGCTTGTCACGCTTCTTTCCTGATATGAATTTGACTGTTCTCAACTTCAGAGGGGCTCAGGACCTTATTATTGCTCAGAATGGCCATAGTTCACTTTGGAGGAGCTCTGGTCCTTACACTGAGCATTGCTTCCCGGCTCTGGAGGGGAAGATAATGTGCAGCAGAAGCTTGTCACACTGGTTTCCTGATATGAATGAACCATGCTGTTATTATCAGAGGAACTAAGCACCTCATTGTTGCTGAGAAAGGCTGTGGTACCTTTTGTGTTAGCTTTGGCTCTTACTTTGAGCGTTGCATCTTGCCTCTAAGGCAGAACCCTCAGCCTTCTGGCACAGAGAATTCATCCCACTGGCACAGACTTTCTAGCTTCTACCACTGAACATGGGGCCTTTCCAGCACAGATAAGTGAAACATATTTGCATGAGTCATTGATGTGGGCTCTAGAATGTCAGCTGGACTCATGAGGGGCATTGTCATGGGCTCTAAGTTTTCAGCTGAATTCATGTAGGATATTGCCAGGGGAAACAGGCCCTTGGCCAGATTCTTTATGTCTTTAGTGCTTTGACAGATTTCCTGTACTTTCTTTATATTTGACTCCTTGGGTGACCATTATAAATAATTCTGTAAATTATGTGTCCTATATTGTCTTATTCTACTTGAAATCCTCGACTACCACAGTGGTTTATGGCAACAGCAATAGAAAGTAAATACAAAGAAAAATAAAGACTTCCATAGATTATATTCCTAAATAATCAGCATAATTAACAAGCAGGGTAAAGAATAGGAAGAGTAGGAAATATGAAAGTTATTATAAAGAAACAAAGATATTTTGCATTACAATGTTTGTGAGAAGCATTAAAGAGAAGAAATGAATAGTTTATTAAATATGAATCTATGAAGAACAAAATGAAGTTTCTTCAGTTATCTAACATAGTTTTGACAAGTGAAATACAACAAACAAAATGTTTAAATGCTGTCACTGTCCACTTTCCTTTTGTTCAAACAATGTACTTGATACCCACAACTTAAAAGAGGAAAGGTTTAATTTAGGTCCTGCTTTAGAAAACTCAGTATGTGTGTCGCAGACTCCAAGGCAGAAAATCTAAATCCCAAACTCATGGCAGAACAAAACTGCTTAGTTCATGACATCACACAGGGACAGGCGAGGTACCAAATATGAAGCTCCCAAGGCCAGGTCTCCATGAACCACCCGACCCACCCAAAAGTGTGCTGTGCCAACCTGCTGAGATATTCTTAATCCATGAAGTTGATATCAGGGTAAATATTCACAATCTCTTCCTTTTCAACTTGCCATCAAAGTAAAGTTTAAAACACATCTCCTTAAACCATACTCAATCTCCAAATAATGATAATAAGTTTCTAGTTTTGACTAACTTAATACAACTATCATGCTTAAACTGAAAATACAATAATGTCTTCACAAAAGCCTCAAATGTTGCAGTATTTTAAAGTGCAAATTCAAGTCTCCTTTGCAATTGAAGGCATACTCATAGCTGTGCATCTTTGTAAAAATAGAAAAGATAAGCTTATTAATCCCAAGGTATAATGGCATTGGCTAAACATTACTATTCCCAAGGAGAGGAATTGGTGGAAAGAAAATAATTAGGACAAAGCCAGACCAATACCCAGTCAGTTACATGTTAAATCTTGTAGCATCTTGTCCAGCATCTGAGGACTATGATGGTGAAGCATGAGTTTGAAAGGACATGCACAACCCAATCCTATATCGTTGTCTGTTGAAGCCCACACATCCTCTGGTTAGATTGGCTCTACTCATAGACAACAGCTTTCCTCAGATGATTGTTCCTATTCTGGGCATCTTTGCTAATCTGGGGATTTGCCTTCCCCTTTTGGATTCATTCTTATAGCTTTAGGCATTTCATATCCAGAAACTTTCTGGCTGGTCTTTTTGACTTTCCTTTGAAATCTACATGGAAGTCTTCCTGAAGCCATAGCACTTTAATTCTTCATGCCAGTAAAACCCGCGTCATGTGAATGATGCCAAGGTCTGCTCCAAGGGGAACCAGTACCTAGCTCCATGTAGACCATGGCTACAGTGGCCTGTTAATGCCTAGATGGCTGAGCATGGATAAATAAATTCCAGGATCCAATTCCCTAGGAAACCTTTCTGAAGCAGGGTTCCCAGGGACTGTGTTCTCACATGAAAGATTCACACTTTTCCCCTCTTGACCCTGTCATTGGTAGAGACCTGCTGATGGCTGAGACACCCTCAAGGGAGCTTTTTCTTATCCCTGTACTAAGAACTTGGTTTCTTTTTAATAATTCTAATCTCTGTATCAGTTACACTTGATTTGGTCCCACCTTTATCCATGGTTATTTTGAACCAAAATTTAATTTGTTAAATTTTTCTGCTCTTCCTTTTGCTGCTGATTTTCACTAATGATCTGTATAAAGGCACTTAACAGTGCCCATGCTACAGCATGAATGTTGGGATGTCCTGAAATTTTCTCTTCCAGATTAATTCATCTTTCACCCTAACTGCAGTCTCCTATAAAGTCTGAGGACATGGGAAAAATTAAGGCAAATTTTCTGCCACAGTGTAGCACACATGGCCTCTAGTCCAATTACCAATGGGGTCTTTATTTATAACTAAAAACTCTCAGCCTTGCTTTTAGTGTCTGCATTTTTACCAGCATCCTAGCAATTTAAGTTATGACCAGAATCATCCATCAGTCTTGGTTTATGTATCCTATGGCTTCTGTAACCCATGGCAGTGAACTTTCTAAACTACTACCCCACAAAGTAGTTTCAATGGTTTCTAAACCCAATCATCAGCTACAATCACAAGAATGACCCCATCCTTGGTACCAATTGTCTATATTACTTAGTTTTCCTGCTGGTGAGACATACAACCTAACATGATTTACAGGAAAAAAGTTTGAATTAGGTCACATTTCACAAGATTCAGTACATGACTGGCTGGGTTTAAAGCAGAAATCTCAAGAAGAAAGGGCATAGCAGGACAAAGCAGATGAGTTGATGATGGCCAGGGAGCAGAGAAAGAAACAGCACCAGAGAGGCAAGGGGGAGCGACCACATATGTTACCAAAAGCCAGGCCTCCATGACCCATTCAGGCACAGATGACCACATGTTCTACCCATCTGCTCAGTGTGTCCTAATCCAATGAATTTGACACAGCAGGATTAATGCTCACAAATATTATCAGAATTTTTCAAATCTTACATTAGAAAACAATGCATAAAATACATCTTATGTAATAATATGATAGTCATTTAAACAAGCAAATTAAATGTCTAAATTGTTTTCATCAACATTATGGAACTTAGATAAAAATTGAGTTATACAATAAGGGGCATATCAATAAATTTCAGTGACTTGATGTTATCATGCTCTTTTCAGTACAATCAAAGTAGAAATTTTAAATAATAGTGATAGCTCTGGAGTGCAGCTCAGTGGTAGAACACTTGCTTCTTATGTTCAGGATACTCAGCTCACAGGACCATGATAAAAAAAATTTAAAAGATAAAAATATTTGGGATTAAACAAGAAAAATGAAAGTGGCATTATTTAAAACAAAATCAACAAACATCTTGAATTTACAGTTCTAAGTACATGTATTTTTTAAAAAGTGGCACAGAAAGCTGAAAACATAAACACTTACTATACAATATCAGTTAAAAATAGAAATAATAACAAAATAAACTCTCTTAATGTAAAAGAGAAATATTATATAGGCAAAAGTACAAATTGGTGAAATACACCCTCAAGTAACAATTGATAAACAAAATAGAAATTCACAACAACTAACAATAAAATAAAATGTTAAAATTCTTAATTATTTTTAAAAGATTAAGACAATGGACCAAGAAATAGATCTAAGTATAGCAATACAGAAAATAGAATATATACTGTTTCATTTCCCTATAGTGTTTTCCATCTAGTAGTACATATTTTATTTTTTTTCAAAATGCACAAAGACATGAGTTTTCTGATACCCAACTTTATTTACCCATACTTCTAGTTTATTTAAGAGCAACAGACAGAATTCTAATAAACTAAAGTCCTAAACTGTCAATTTACTAGAGACACTCCAAAAGATTCAATGTGAAAGTATATTGGGAGCTCAACAAAAATTCTAATGGGACATTGACAATATGTAGAAGCTTCCAGTAGATCGGGCAAATACATTTTCAATCATCAAATCACCCCTCTTTCGTTTGTGATATAGCATGAGAAGTGGCTATATAATTGGAAATAAAGTAAATGTGGTCTTTACTCATAAGAACCTTTTCCAAAAAAGTCTAAGCAAAGTCATAAAGTATTTATAACCTTGAGGTGTGCTGTGATTGAAAGTAAATAGACTACAGAAAAACACGATTAAGTGGAAAAATCTATGGATAGTGTGCTCCTGGTATCATGAAGATACAAGTGTTTCAGATAGAAGGAGTTAGACGCTGACGTCTCCGTGATGACTGATTCCCTTGTAAAGCTTCTCGCTGCCTTGAATTCAGTGAAATCTAGCTGGACTAAGTTGATGACACATCCTAATTCATCCAAGTGGGACTCACGTTAAACCTCAAGGGTAAATAAAGAGCCAATCCATCATTTGGCCTGGTCCACTGAAGGATTCCAGGTTAAGGGGAAAACAGTCTTCCCAGATCACACTTGCTTTCACGCCAACCTCACTTGGTCTAAAACACTTTGGGAGTTCCCTATACAACATAGAATAAGCAAGAAACAATCTGTTCCTCATGGTATATTTTAGAGCTCTCTTGAGTTCCTTTGGAGATTCTGAGTATTCAAATAAAATTGAGAAAGCTGAGATAATTTATACATTTTTATCAGATACTATAATATCAGTTATTAAACAAACCAAGATAATAAAATAAAGTGGCATGTTTGGTGACAGTTAACTCTGAGGAAATCGATGAAGTTTACATTCATAGAAGATAAAATGCTAAACAGGGGCATCAAGCCTGTCTTGGAGGAGCAGTGGATTAGCAAGTACCGTTAATGAAGCTAAATGATTTAATTCCATATAGAAAAAAATATTACTGGGTCAAGAATATCTTTTAAAGAAACCAAGTAAACATATAGATTTACATCATAAAAATGGAAACTGTAAGTAATTTATAGATAACTTTCATAGAGCTGGTCTTGATAATATATCAGTGACATCATTTTCCTATATAAAATGTAGTCCATTGAATTTATCTTATTTTTTCTTATTCTTTCTTTCCTCTTTTCTTTTATTTGGCCCATTGATTTTTTTGCAGGTTGAAATGAACTCATTTTTTTCCCCCAATGGGGAAAGCATTTTCCTGGAACAAAAAGAAAAATGATCCATTTTTACCTAATAATAAAGTCTCCAGCAGTTTTGCATCTGTCCAACATTGTAAGCTTATTTTAAATTTGGCCATAAAATTTTACAAGTAAATAAATGAGCACTTCTTTTGAAGAAATTACTGCTGTTTTCCTACATTCTTACTTCTGCAATTCACTAAGCTTTAGAGGTGATTTCTCTTTCTTGTTCATATGCAGTTATATCATCAAAATGCAAGGTCAGTTCTTTGAAGTGACAATCTCAATGCACTAGATAAATGGTCAGATGGCAAAGTGCAGATAATAGATGACCTTGAGAGTTAGGGTCCTAAAACTCTCAAGGAAACAATTATGAATGCTTTATATTATAGCAGTAAGTCATTGCCCTAAAGCTTGGTCTATAAGCATGTGCTGTTTCTTCACTAACACAGGGAGGAAGTGAAGAAACTGACAGGCTGTGTCCATGATTACTCATAACCCATACTAACAAAAGCATAAATAATCTAAGTTTTCTAAATGCTACTATTTCTCATTTTCCCATTCCTACAAACATAGATTTGGGTGAGATTTTGTCTTTTACAATGAGAATAGGACTACACTATCTTAGAAAAATGACACTTTATTTTATGATTGCTGAAGATTTGTATCATTAGCCATGCTCTTTAAGCCATGATGCGGTTGTGAAAAAAGTCATTTTGCTAAGGAAAAAAGCCCAAAGTATGAGTTCACCAACCAACCTTTATCTGTTTATCTATCTACACACCTGCTATCATCTATCTCTCTATCATCTACCTATCTCAGTTTATCTCTGTCTCTGTTTCTCACAGATGCACACATAGACACAAGTCAATTTTTTGTATGCAAATGTAAGTGAACAGTCATGTAGTTTGGAAAACAAGAGATTAAGTTCTTCCAAAACTTGATTTTTTCATTGTTAAAAACAGATGATATTATCTACCATGCCAAAATTAACAAAATGAATATGGTAACATTTCCTGTTTTGTTGAACTAGGACTAGTGTTCATCAAGCTTGGTGAGTCTACCCTATAGTTAAATGTGAACTAGCTCCTAGGTGCCTGAACATGATGGAGAATTTTAAGGGAATTAACAGCCAGTTCCTCCAATTCCAACCATTCCTCCTCCCATATAGGGCTGCTGAACTGGAAGAGTTTCTTAGTTTCTCCTTCCCTATTTTCTCTTTTACAATCACATTTATTGCACTTTACAAAAGATATGCTTTACCTCTTATCAACCAAAACATTCATTAATTAAAAATCTAGATTTTATTGTATAGAAAAGATATAAAAATTGTTTGCTTGTAAATATTTAATGGCCAAAATAGTTAACTATGTTGGTCAGTACATTTAACTCAAGAATTTCCAGGGCTCTACCTTTCAAGCACATAGGCAGTATTCATGTTGCAAGTGATCTGAAAGTGAAAGTAATATACATAGGTTCTAAATTAGAGCATTCAATTTCCAATGATATTTTTCTTTGTGCTCATACAAATATGATCGTTCTGTCAACTTTGGGTGGAGAGACTCCTTCTTCTTGAGAGGCTGAAGCTGGAAAACCCAAGTAGACATAGAGGTGGCTTCCTGAATCTGTGGTCATGTCTATCAGTTTTCTTTTGACTTGGCCTATATAATGTTATAATAAAGTGACTATAGATTGTGTTCAAAGATAGGTTTCTACTTGATCTGTTGCAACTTAGCTAATCTCACTAAGTGTGTTTGTGAGTGAGTTGCCTAGGGCTATGTGAACAAATTAACCACACACTGGGTACATTAAAGCAAGAGACATGCATTGTCTCATGGTTCTGAAGGCCAGAATTTCAAAGTCAAAGTGCTATTCAGTCTGTTCTTCCTTCAGACACTGTAGTGGAGATTTTTTTTTTTTTCGTAGATCTCTGGTGCTTCTGGTGATCACAGGTATTGCTCAGCTTTTGACTGCATCATTGCAATCTTTAATAGTCACATTGCCTCTTTCTCCTCTCAAAGTCTTTGTTCCTTGTTTGGCTCCAATTTCCTTCTGTCTTTCTACTCTGAGAATGCTTACTGTATATTGGCATTTCGAGTTTAGGACCTACTTACAAAATCCATCGTAATCTGTTTGTATCAAAACCCTTAAATATATTTGCAAAGACTTGTTCTTCTACTCTGTCTCCTCCCTCAGTATACAATAAGGTAGTGAAATTCTTAGGCTTTTATTATTAAGGCGTAAACTCATTCTTAGGGGTCATCACACAACCCACTGTGGGCAACACATGTAGGTAGCAATTTTGTGGATGTCTGAACTGGTGGCCATGTCAGGTGAGCTAACTTGTCCGTGAAAGGCTTAGTGGAGGCCTCTCAACAACCTCCTTTTCCCTGTCCCACCATCCACTCTTTAACAGTCATGCTTGGAATTTGGAGGACAGTTTAATAATAAAGATGTTAATAGAAGTTTAGAGTTTAGAAATTTGAACAACAGAGTTATCTAAACACTGGATATTTCTAGATATGAACTTTTAGAGGCAATTCCTTGAAAAATAAGGAAGAAGTCAGATACTTCTGTCTGGGAATTCAGAAGAAATCTCATCTGGAATTTTAGGAATGCGTCTTCCTGGTGTTTTATAGGTGAACCTGAAGGTTTTGCTTTTTATTTCTTTACTAGAGTGAGACAAAAGAAACTATTTTTAGACTATTAACCAGTAGTTAACATTTAGATGAACCTTAACCCTACTTCGCTAGAATAGCTCCCTCCCTACTTAACCACAAAACCCACAAAGAAAGGAATAAGCAGTTTTTAGAATATAATGTCGAGATTACCAATGACCACATCCTGAGTGACACACAAGCCAGATATTTGGAGAGGAGTGACATTCCAATAAAACCATATGCTGCATTGTGCTCTCCATAGCAACCAGGCAATCTTGTAATCCCCTACTAATGTATGCAAGATAATATAAAACAAAGACAGGGTCAGCAGCCTCAACTGCCTAGTTGTTGTGCTATCTGCCAGTTATTTCTGATAAGCTCACTTATTTCCCAATTCTCTGTCTCTTGGGAGTAAATTTCTTGCTTTTGCCATAACATATGAAGTGGTATAAAGTTTAAAGGTGCAGATAGTAGCTTTTTACGTGTAGAAGTAGGTCTCAAACTTCATAATCACCTGTGTGTACTGTTAAACAGCAAATGTTTAGATCATGCCACCAAAGTTTCTTATTCAGCACGTCTAAAGTGAGGAATGAATTTTCACTTCTAACAAGAATACAGTGATGCTGATGCTACTGGTCTAATATCTACACATATATGTATCAATTCCTCTAGATGAATGTAGTTACTATATGTCAAAGATACAGCAATAACAAGAGTCATTGGTCTCAAAATATGGCAAAGCTTTGTAGAGAAAATTACAAAATCTGATGTTCAACTACAAATCACTACCTAAAAAGGTATTATTAATTAAAACTGTAAGATTATATTCTGAAATTTTATTCAACTGCTTCATGACCATCAGTTCTGAAGTTTACAGAATGTCCACAACCTTATTTTAGATTTAGTGAAATATGTGGTGAGACATAAATCAGTTACTATATAAAATAAATACAAAGAAAACTTAGAAAATATGAATAATAATGTTAATCAGAATCGCCACTGGTATATACAACTGAACATTAACAATCTATAATTTTAAAACAATGTTAAAATGATAATGGTAATAATATATTTCTTATGTACTTTGTGGTACTTATTTACCTCTAAGTTCCTTTTTAGGCTAATGAAATGAAGAGAAAATGGGTACTTGTACCATGGTCACACAGATAAGACAAAAAAGAATGATGAAAAGAGTATATCCCCATGCTTACACATTTAAATATTCCATCACCCTAGTCAGAGATTGTTGGGGTTCACATATGATTACACACACAAATACACATTCACTCAGGAAAACATGCATACTTTTTCTTAATGTTCCAAATTACTGGATTGCTATTATGATGGTAGTTATTCTAGCTATTAATAAAAAAATAGTGAATTAAACCTATGATAATATACATTTAGCATCCTTATCTGAAAATAACATACTAAAATATTATTAGTTTTTATGTCTATAAGATTTCTTGCTTTGTCTCTGACAAAGTCTGAAATAGTACACGGGTGACATTTTTAAAAATTAGTCTTTTGCATTTAAAGACCACTCACTATTGTCATCTATCATTGTTGGGGAAATGTCACATTGATTTTATCCTCCTTGCAATAAATGGTAAAATCCAAAAAAACAAATAATGGTCTGACACTTCAAAATCAGATGCCAGTCATGGGAAGAGCAAAAATGAATAAAAGGGCAATTTTGCTTGAAGGACGGGAGAATGGAAGGGAGAGGAAGCGGTGCTCTGTCAGACGCTGACAGTATTGAGAGTGGTCCAAAGTCAACTAAATTATACTATGTTGTCTTTTCTATTTAAGATATTTCACATGCATGATAAATATATCATGTCATATCATAGGTCTATTAAATTTTACAGATCATGGTAAGTTTCCTGAAAATTGATTTAGGTATGGAATCATAGCAAACATTGAAAATTGCAAAATCAATGTACATGGAAGGCAGATTACTTCTATATTACATATTCTGGGTTTCTTATGGATCATGTCACATTAATGATGTTTTATCAAATTATGGGGTCAGAAATTTTTGTAAGTGCATTAAAAATATTCTGATGTGAATAAAGTAAATTTGACTCCTTGTGGGTACTGGCTAAATTGAGAAGCATTAAACAAGGAATTCACATCCTTGGATTTTTTTTTTTTTGTCTGACAGTTCTTCCATGGACAATGGTTGATTCTGAAGAAATAACTTGATTTTTTATAATTTAGATTGTTCATTTTCCAAGAGTGGATATGTGGATTCCTAAAAAATTATGAATGTGTTGATTACATTCCCAAAGTTTCTAACTAACGGTATATGGATTTCTAATGTGAAGCCCCAGATTTATCTGAAGTTCACCAGAGTTTGGAAGCTTTTCTTTTAGTCATCACTTCAGTTTACCAGTTTAGGTATTTTAGCATCAGAGGGTATAAAGATGGGAGTTAAAGCTGTTTCAGTTTATGTGGTAGCATAAAACATTGGAGAGAAGGAAGGTGGACTTTTTATTTTTATATCAGGATGGAGAAAGGTTGATCAGTTAAATCACTGTTTACTAAGAACACTGATTTATTCAATATATTCTCTCCATCCTCCCAAAAGGATATTCACTAGGAAAAGCAGTGTTGTAGGTTGCAAATGTGGCCACAGTACTTTAGAATTTTTTTCCATGGCACAACATATTCCATTCTCTGGTATTGAATATGGGCTGGATTTGTGAATGGTTTAAATAATGGAATACCACAGGAGAAAGTTGATCTTCAGAGACTCTGAATTCTCCTCTTTCTCTTTCAAATTTGATACCATTGTGACCATGCTGGGTCAGCCTAATGGAAGGTGAGAAACCACATGGAGCATGCTTAAGTCACACCTGAGATATTACTGAGCCCAAACAAGTCCTTTGTCAAATTGGAAGCTGTGCAGAGACACATGGGTAACATAGGAACATGAAATGACAAGGCCATCTAGCTGAAAAACAGTGGATATTTCCAACTCACAAAATAGTTAGCTATTATTTGTAAAAGGTATCAAAGTTTAATTGTAGATATTACAGTAAAAATTAGCTCATATAGACATTTTCGAGATTACAACTATTCCTCCAGCAAGCATGTAAAGTCAGAATTCAGTTTTACACACACTGATCAAGTGAAAGCATTTGCATTATAATAAAGTTTGCACATGATTCTCTATAGAATGTGTAGATGTTAAGCAACAATGTATAGAAATTAAGATGCAGATTAATACAGATTCTCTTCAATATAAATCTCAGATCATTGCTTCCACCAAGCCATATTCACAGATATTCCTATATAGGTAGCAATTAGTGAGAACTTACATGTCTTCATTAATCTATTTTTTAAAAAAGCACACAGCTGTATTTTATAAGCTGTGTATTTTATCCTTGTCTGAGTTATGGATACATATAAACTGATGAGTAAAGTGAAAATGCTATTTGGCTTGTGCCTTGGACAATTCATTGGACAATTATCCAAGTTTGTATACAAACTTGCATAATTGCATATAAAGGACAAAACTAAATGGAGCATTTCTAAATTCATCAGTCCAACAATCAATGTATTTTTATGATGAAAACACTGATAGATGCTGAGAATACCACATCAAACAACACAAATGAAGTCCTTCCCCACGTGACACTTATTCTCTATAGAGAACAACATTCTCTTCCTCTTATTAGACACAAATCAAGATCTTTCTTAGAAATGTGCCTTTCAATAAAGTGAAATAAGTTATATTGGACTTCTCATCAAAGATAAATGAAGGTACTTTGACTAAAAAGTCAGACTAAGCCTAAAACAACAGAGAAGTCAAAAAATCCTAGTGCCAGAAGCACATTAAAAACAGGGATCAAATATAAGAGAGCCAATATACAGATTTAAGTCAGTTGTTGAGAGCTAAGGATTTAAACAAACAAGGGCCATTGAGTGAAAAATAGGATAGAAAGACATAATAGAAGATGTTACTAAATCTGAACAATGACTTTCAAATCCAGTTCTGAAGACCTTTAAAAATGAGAAAGGAAAACAAAGTTAAGACAAGTCAGGTCTGGTGAAATTTATGCCTCTGCATCTTCACATTGACCTGACTTGAAATATTAGCAATAACAATAAACTGTCTAGAAGACCCTGGCCTAGAGAATTGATGGGTTAGCAAAGTCATCACAGGTTATGCAAGGTGCTCTCATGTGTATGTGTGTCTGCATGTTGTCATCTAGAGCTGTTATTTTTATTTTTTACATTTTTTAAAATTTTATTTAAAGAGAAGAAAAGCAAAAGAGAAAAAAGGGTAGAAACAATACAGAATTTCAGAAAAAATAAACAGTAAGAAATCACTAGTTGATAAATTGCATATTGTCTTTTTAGACATAGTTGTTCAAGTTACAAAATTAAAGCATACAAAGTGGATATTCAAACAGTGAGGCTGAAAACAGCACTGTTCAATGATCCAATAAAAACTTAGCAACATGGTTATCAATCCTACACTTTAAACATACATGCAGTTATATCCTTTAGAGCACTTTCTTTTCCTCCTTTTGCTTTTTAAGTCCATTATCTGTTTAGTTATATCATGTTTCACCTTGTAGAGCTGTTATTTTTAGAGTAAAAAATTTAAAATATTTCTTCCTCAAATAGCAATAAATATTTTTTAGACCCATGTTTAACATGCAGTGAAGGAAATGTGAATTGTCATAATTAATAAATACTTAGCCTAAACAATAAGTGTTTAAAGACAATAATTTAATACCATGGTAAGAGTAATGTGAGATTTCTGGATTGTCATGGAATTTGCTCATGTAATTTAATAATCTCTCGTTTTAGTTCATGCTGCAATTGAGAAAGACACTGGAATGCCCAAATAACATGGGTTTGTCTTACACAAAGTTTATAGCTTGTAGGTACCAAAGGTTACCATATTTTTCAGGGTCATTCAGAGAACCAGGATTTCTAAAAATTATAGGATTAAGAATCTTAGTCACATTTCTTGTGACTGGGACAAAACACCTGACACATGCAACTTGAAGGACGAGTTTATTCTGGCTCATGTTTGCAATTATGATTCGTTGCCTCCAAGGTAGGACTGGAAAGGCAGAGAGGCATAATGAAAAAAACACAAATCTAAACAAATAAAAAACAACAACAACAACAACAAAACAAAACTAACACACTGGTGTATCATAAACGGTGCAGATATTTGAATGGATTTGTCCTGATTTATGCAGAAAATGGCCCAAAGTTACAGTTCATCAGCAGGTCAGTATTGAAGAATTGCTAGACATAAAGGAAAAGAAAGAAGTAGTGGAATCTACCACCATCTCTGCAGCTGTCTCTCACAAGGTCCAACTATGGTGACTTCTAGCGAACTATAGCTGCTGCTTTACTTTATTCTTGAAAATGGCATGCGTTTTTCTTCTGTGATCAATTCCAATCTTATACCATACAGGGAAGAAGATTCATGAGATGTGATATAAGGTAAGCCAAATTAATTTGGTTCAAACCACCACAGTTTCTATATATACTGGGCTTTACCCATATCCAATAAGTTGAACTCATGCTTTTGGATTGTGCTAATTCGAGATGATACTAGAAAGCTTTGTAAACAAGGTATTGATCATCAGACACAGATTTCAGTATTCATAGTCCTATGTTTTAATCAGGAAAAATAAGTATAAGAGTAGTTACTGATTATGGAGAAACCAAATTTTCATGCTTACATTTGCACCATTCCTTCCAAGAGCTAGGCATCTGAGATTCATTGGCTGTTGCTACCTCATATGTACAAACTTCCTCCTGAACTATAATTTCCCCAGCTGTTCACACAATTGAGTAACATATAATTTTTGAAATCAATCACTTACTATTATGGATTACATCTAGAATGACCTCCAAAACTCTCATATTCTCAGAGGCAGGGCTTTTGGAACTTGATTGGGTCATGGGGTCACTATTCTCATTATATACAGGAAATTATGCATGAGGAATTTGTCTTTACTAGATGTATCAACTTTAATTTTCTATTCTACTCTGAAATCATACAAAAGGTTGATTTTTCTGGAAATTAACATGTCATTTATCTGCTATCATTTCCTATGTACTCACTGTTATTTACTTATATTTACCTCCTTTCTGAAATATAAGATATCAAAACTTGGCACAGTTTTATTACATAGTGTTATAAAAGACTTTCAAAATTGTATGTAGATTTTTCTATATCTCCCTCAAAATATCCTGTTGCTTTTTATAGTAAAATCTTTCCCCACTCATCATTCAGTCTATGGTACCCATTCTTTATTAGGAGTTAGTTTTATCTTCTGATAATTTCAAATGAATAGAAGCTAATAATTTATCTTTAGTGTTGATCTTCAATTAGAATAATGCTCCAGAGATTCAACTATGTATCAAAATTTCATTCCTTTTAATAGATAAATAGTATTCTAATTAATGAATATGTCACAATTTGCTAATCCATTAAACAGTTGATAAATATTGGGCTGCTTCCAGTTTTGTGCTATTATGCATAAAACTATTAGGATAATGTAATTGCATATTGTTGTATGGACATGACATTTTTATAACCTGACATTGGAAACTACCTAAAAGTGAGAATGTTGGTATTATATGGAAAAATTTATGATTGTATGAGACATTGTTAAGCAGTTTTCATAGTGACTTACAATTTTTCAAGCACATTGCTACACATTAAAAATTTAGTTGTTCTAAATCCTTACAAATATAAGTTATTTTCTGTCTTTTTTAAAAAAAAATTCATTGTGCTATGTATAGAACTGTATCTCATTGTAGATTTAAGTTTTACTTTTCTTATGATTGATGATATTAAGTCATTTCAGTGTACATATATGCCATTAATAACTTCTTTGTAGAAGTATTTATCCATTTTAAAATCATTTTTTACTATTTTGTTATAAGAGTAATTCATATATTCTGAGTATAAGTCCTTAATAACATGTATATCATGCAAATATATTTTCTCAATTTATGGATTAATTTTACATTATAAAGTGCTTTTTTATAACAAACCTTGATAACATTGATTATTTCAAATTATCTTTTTAAAATCAGATTGTCTTTGATAATTTATTAAATTTTCAAGATTAAAAGAAACACTATAATTATAAATCCATACACTAAAATTAAAGAAAAATGAAAATCAAAGAGGTAAACATCCATTGTAACAATTTTCACCATAAAAATAGTGTAAATGCAAAGGAGAAATAAATAGTAAATACTATATATATATATATATATATATATATATATATACATATTGTTTGTGTCTGGGTGCCTACTCAAAGCCTCATACAGTCATGGGGGCAGGTTTCCAGAATTTGTGATTGATTCATGGTCCAATGCTGGGATTACACGTGAGTGCTACACCCACCCTAGGATGGGTGGCCTACATACAATATAAGGGACAGAAAGAGTCTTCTGTCATGTGCCTCCCTTTATACTCTTGCTATTTTTGCTATCTTCCACCTGCAGTGAACTGTTGCCCTCTGCCATGTGCCACTCTTCCTTGGAGCTAGCTAAGTAAGGACTGAAACCTCCACACACTGTGAGCTAAATAAACATTCCTTGGGGGTAGGAATATAGCCCAGTGGCACAGGGCCTGCTTGGCAAGTGTGAGGTTCTGAGTTCAAGACCCACCATCAAAATAAATAAATGAATAAACCTTTCTTTAGATAATTTTGAGCACCAGATATTTTGTGTCAGAAATGAGAGAAAAATGCTCCCTTGACTTCTGGTACCTAGAATGGCCATGGATTGATGTCTAGAACCTAGGATAGCCACGTATCATTGGTTGCCCCTCACCCTCACACCCCAAACCTAGGACAGCTACAGATCTTGGCTGCCCCTCCACCTTGAACCCAAGATCTTGGACAGTAGTGGATTAAATCTTGCTGGGTTGATGAGAGACTCGGTAACCCCCTCATCCATGCAGAGGACCTCAGCAGGCTTAACAGTGTGGTGACTTTCTTCCAAAAATAGAGGACCTCAATAGGTAAACAGGAGCAGTAGTGAACTCCTCCCCAGCTGTAGGACCTTGGTGAGCCTGGCAAGATTGTGGATGAATCTTTCTTCCATAAAGAGAACATCAGGGGGTTTGAGAAGAGTGCCAATAAGGCCTCCCCAACCTGGAGGAAATCAAAAGGGCTTACAAGACACCCAAAGATGCAGTAGCATCCCAGCTGAGGTAAACACTATAGCCAAGTAGATCTGGTGATATGGAACAACCTGAAACCCTAGTAACAGCAGGAACTAAGGGTTGACTTACATCAATACTCTTAGTCTAGTCAGCCTACGAAGAATATAGGACTTACCCAATAGGCCCTGCAGGAAGAATTCAGGAGATGGGCCATTCCCTTCATTGTGAGACCTGGCACACTGATGCCTATCAGTCTTATACTGTTTCTCTTGCCATCATCTTGAAGCTGTTGAATTGATAATCATGCTGCCTTGTTATTTTTAAAAGTTCTTTCTTTTTATCATCACTAGCTGCTATCCTGTCTTCAAGGTGTGAAATATTATTCTCAGCTTCATTCAAATGGTTTCACCAGCTTTCAATATATTTTTTTATTTCTTGGATATCTCTTTGAATTTCTTTCATGTATTCTACTTCTTAATACCCCATTATCACAAAGAGATAGATCAACTAGACAAAAAGTTAGCAAGGAAATAAGAGAACTGAATCAACCCTGTAAAGAAATGGACTTAGTAGACATTTACAGAGTGTTCCACACAACCACATTAGAATACACATTCTTCTCAGCTGCACATTGGGCATTCTCCTAAAATAGACCACATATTAGCACATAGAACATTGTTAAGTAAATGTAAATGGATTGAAATTACCCCACGCATATTTTGTGAACATAATGTATTGAAATTGGAAATTAATGGCAAAACAAGTTGCAAAACAAGCATAAATACATGGAAATTAATTAACCTCTTGAACAATAAATAGGTTACAGGTGAAATCAAAGAAGAAGTTAAGCAATACCTACCATACACTGAAAATGCAGATACAACATACAAAAACCTGTGGGACACAATGTAAGTGGTTCTAGGAGGGAAATATATAGGAACAAATTTTCACACTAAAAACACACAATGTGCACAAATAAACAACTTAATGCTACATCTCAAGCTTCTAGAAAAAGAAGAGCAAGTAAAACCAAAAGCTCACAGAAGAAAGGAAATTATAAAGATCAGAGCAGAAATTAATGTAATTGAGACTAAGAAAACAATACAAAGAATTAATGAGTCAGAGCTGGTTTTCTGAGAGAATAAATAAAATTGATTAACCTTTAGCCAACTTTATCATGAAAAAAAATCTCAATTTCATACCATAAGGACTGAAAAGAGAGAAATTACTACAGATCCCATAGAAATTCAAAAGATCATAAATACCTACTTTAAAATCTTTACTCACAGAGGAAAACACAGAGGAAGTAGTCATATTTCTACAAACACATGACTCACCAAAGCTGATTCAAAAAGATATAAAAATTTTGAATAACCCAACATCAGCTACTGAAATTGAAAACGTGATTAAAAACATACCGACAAAGAGAAGCCCAGGTTCTGATTGATTCATGGCTGAATTCTACAAGAAATTTAGAGATGATTTAATGTGAATACTCCTCAAATTTTTCAACAAATTTGAAAGTGAAGCAATCCTCCTTAACTCATCTCTGAAGGCAATTCTGATACCAAAACTAGTGAAAGACCCAACTAAAAAGGAGAACTATAGGCCAATCTCGCTAATGGACTTCAATACAAAAATTCTCAACAAAATACTGGCAATAGAATACAGCAAATGAGCAAGAATATTATCAATCTTAACCAAGTGGGATTTATCCCAGGAATGCAGGGACGGTTTGACATATGCAAATCAATAAATGTAATATATCACATCAACAGAGTCAGAGACAAAAATCACATGATCATCTCAATAGATGCAGAAAAAGCTTTTGATAAAGTCCAACACTTGTTCATGATAAAAAACCTACAGAAACTCAGAATAGATGGTATCTACTTCAATCTGATAAGGTCATCTATGACAAACCAACAGCTGACATTATACCAAATGGACAAAAACTGAAAGATTTCACTCTAAAATCACGAGTAAGACAAAGTCCACTATCATCACTCCTATTCAATATAGTTCTGGAAACATTAGACAGATCAATCAGACAAGAGAGAGAAATAAAAGGCATAAGGATAGGAAAGGAAGAAGTTAAATTATCACTGTTGTAGATGACATGATACTCTACATAGAAGACCCTGAAAACTCCATCAAAAGACTACTAGAGGTAATAAACAAATTCAACAGTGTAGCTGGATACAAAGTCAACACTCAAAAATAATAGCATTCCTGTATACAAACAAAAAACACACAGAGAGAAATTATAGAAATGACAAGTTTCACAATAGCATCCAAAAGAAAAAAAAAATACTTAGAAATCAAACTAACAAAAGATGTAAAAGACCTATATGCTGAAAATTATGCTACTCTAAAAAAGGAGATTGAAGAGTATACTAAAAAATGGAATGATATCTCTTGCTCTTGGTTAGGAAAAAATCAACATTGTGAAAATGGCCATACTCCAAAAATGGCTATATAGATTTAATGCAATCCCAATCAAAATACCATTAATATACCTTACAGTGCTAAGAGAAAACTTTCCTAAACTTCATTTGGAAACAGAAGAAACCTAGAATTCTAGGCCTCAAAGGCAAGGCAGGAGGCATCTCAATTCCTGACTTGAAATTATACTACAAAGTTACAATGATACTGGCAAAGACATAGACTTGAGGATCAGTGGGCCACATTACAATATGCAAACATGACCACAAAGACACCCAGCCACCTTTTTTTGATAAAGGGGCTAAACATGTTCACTGGAAGAAGGATAGCCTCTTTAATACATGGTCTTAGAAAAATTGGCTTTCCACATGCCAAAGACTGAAACTAGACTCGTGTCTATCACTATGCACTAAACTAAAGTCAAAATGGATCAAAGATCTAAATATGAAAACAGAAACACTAAATCTACTGGAAGACAAATTAGGCAGAAGTCTTGGAGACATAGGGGTAGGCAGAGAATTCATGAACAAAATGCAAACTGCACAGGAAACACTTCAAAGAATTAACAACTGAGATTTTATTAAAAAGTTTTTGTACTTCAAAAGAAATCACCAACAAAGTGAAAATAATAGCCACAGAATGAGAAAGAATTTTAGTCATCTGTCCCCCAGACAAAAGTTTTATTATCTAGAACATGTAAAGAACTGAAAAACATCAAACCCCTCAAATTCAGACTCAACCGAAAAGTGGGCATCTGAGATGAACACACACTTGTCAGATAAAGATAAAGATAAACATAAAGATAAACAAATGACAAATAAATACATGAAGAAATATTCACCATCATTAGTCGTTTGAGAAATGCAAATTAAAACAACATTGAGATTCCATCTCATTCCAGAAAGAATGACTGCCATCAAGAAATCAATGGATAATAAATGTTCTCAGGGTTGTGGGGAAAAAAGAACGCTTCTCCACTATTGGCTGGAGTGTAGACTGGTTCGGCCACTTGGAGATCAATATGGAGATTCTTCAAAAAACTAGGATTAGAAGTTTCATTCAATTCATAACTAAGATTAGAAGTCTCATTCAATTCAAACTAGTTATTTTCCCAGAAAAATTAAAAATGTCTTTTCATAAGGATATATGTATTTATAACATCACAATTTGTAATGGGTAAATCTTGGAAACAACCAAAATGCCCATCAACCATAGAATGAATGAAAAAGATGTGACATTTTTATACAATTGAATATTACTCAGCTGTAAAAAAGATGATCTTGATGCTTTCATAGGAAAATGGAGGCAACTTGAGACTATAATTATAAGTGAAATAAATCAGTCTCACATTTAAATATCATATTGACTCTCTAGTATAAAAAATAAATAATAATAATAATAAAAAACTGGAAGAGTAATAAGATCTAAAATGTACAGTACATATTGTAATAATTAAAGGAAAAGAAAGTGCTCAAATGGAAAGAACAACTTGTAGGTATACACATATAACTGTATGCATGTTTGTCCATGTCCATGCATTATAGACAAAGATAGTATTGAGACTTATAGAACCAAAAAGAAATCTTAGTATGGTACTAGAAAATAAAGCTATAGTAATTATGACAATATGATTACTACTCAAAGTTATTTGTATAGCACAGTATAAGAAAATAGAAAATCCAGAGAAACTCATCCAGATTCAGACACCTGACACTTGAGTTGTGACACAATTAACAATTGAAACATTTGTCTATGATTCCATCTGTTGTAACATTCCCAAAGAAGCAAAATGTAGCTCTTTTGTTCAGAAATTTATATTTCATTGGTATAAGTGCAAAGGTTATGAACCATTTTACAGTAGTGACTTTCCTCATACAGGAGGTTTATTGGGCTGTTAACTTGACCAAGTCTAGCGCCATCCACTGGATTAGTAAAGCACACATTTTAGTGTGTCTTGGTGGCCCTCCTAGGAAGGGTGACCTCGTCTTTCCTCTCGAGTAATGCCCCCCACTCTGTTCCACATTCACCATAAAGTGCTCATCTTTCCTTCATCCTTTCGCCATGATGTTACTATCTGAATGCCTGCCGATCATGGACTGAAGCACCTGAAAGTGGAAGCCAAGTAATACTTTTCTCTTTAAAATCAGGAATGTTGGGTAATTTATTCCAGCAATAGACATTCTGAAATACAGGTGCTAGGGTAAATTGTGATGTCCAGAGCCTATTCTATTTTTGTGCAGGTTAATGATTAAACAGGGAAAGTGGTATAGAAAAATGAAGCTCGATTTATATGTCACTGTTTTATGAAATTTTTTGCACCGTATACATGTTCTACTATGAGTTTTAAAAGCCATACACAAAAAACAGGACACTTTTAGTTCAGAAAGAACCATATGGTAATGCTAGCTCTACAGTATTTTGACTGTATGTTCACAAATAATTGATTAATCACCTCGAAGTCTTAAATATCTTATTTAATGAAATGGCATTAACATCTGTTTTGTTGTTAGGATTTGGGATGCTTGGCTTTTCAGTACCTAGCCATGTTGCAGCTAGCAGTTTTTAAGTGGGTTAGGAGTTGCCAGTGTCTAGAGCATGTAATAGATATTAATTCTTTTAATCCTTACATTTACTCTTATAGATAGGAAGTATCGTTCAAGAATTTTCCAATAACTGTTTCAGTGATTTGTAGTACAACTACTGTGAGACATGCTAAAGATCTCTTTGAAGAGATGTCTCTATCTTGCTTTGAGTTAAATTCAGTACTAGATTAACATGTTTAAATTCTGACCTCAGGATAAGATTAAAACTGGTGACAGATACAGGTCACTGGTAAATCATCTTCTCCTGCTCACCATTTGTTTGTTCAGAACAGAGCAATTACACTGTAATTGAAGGAAGAAGAATTCTCTAGGAATGGCATTAGATTAATGCAATTCTACTCTGCTACCACTTCAACCATTTTTCTGAGGAGGAACACAGACTTTTTACTGAAAACAAAAGAAAACAAAACAATCTGATTAGAGCAGGTGAGTCCTGATAGAACAGGAAAGGTAAGTTTATGTCTAGATTTTGAAAGGGGATTAAAGATATTCTATAAAAAGTAAAAATATACAGTTCCTTTTGAAAAGGGAGAAGGAAAGGGAAAATATGAAAGGAAGAAGAAAAAGAGAAGAGGCAAAAATGGGGGCAAGAACCTGAGACTTTTCAGTGAGATGACTGATGCTCACAAACATCTTAAAATGCTGCCTCTTAGTTTTCATCAAAACCACTTGAAGAACTGAGTCTTGTGCCTTTGTTGAAGGCAAAATAGCTTATGAATTCAGATCCAGGAGCAAAACAACATGCATATTTAGAACAACAACACAAAGAGTTTCATTAGAAACTAAAATCTCTAGAATTTGTGGATTTCCTAAGGGAAGATTTGGCCTGGTTTCCCCCATAAATGAAGAGATGAGCTGAGATCATCAAGATGTCCTTGTGAGAGGGGGACCTGAACTCAGAGTTGGGTTTTAGCAAAATGGTCCAACATGACAGATGCAAGATCACAGTAGGCTGTGTTAATCAAAAGCTTCATGAAGGAAATCAGAAAGTATATTTCATTATATGTGGGGGTAAGGACTTTAAAGCAATGAGTTTCCTTGCAAATTTAGTGGCAAAAATAAACATAATAAACATAAAAATCTAATTCTTCCACAACTCTATTTTCTCTGAAATAGGTCTGAGGAAGTGAAAGAAGGGTAAATGCAGGTTGTTGAATCCACCTTTTCCATTCTGCAGCACTAAGACTTTCCTTGGAGGTCATACACAACACTTAGCTTGGAGCTCCCTGGATTATTGATGGCAGCAGCCAGCAGAATAAAAATTCCATAGGTAGGCAGTAAATATTTGAAAAGACCTTTCAGTTTGGAGAATGGTTTATATTGTTGCTTAAAAATGTAGTTTGAGAGCCATGGGAGCTTACAATTGGGTGCAGCATGTTTTACAAATGATACCCATTTGTCCTGAGCAAGAAACATTCCACCCTGTAAATGTCAGTTTCACAGTGACCAGATATGATGAATGAGTCCTGTGGTTCCTATTAATATGGAGGTCGCACATATAGAAAAAAATTAGAGACCATTGTAAAATTAATTCTTGCTCTTTGTGTGTCTAAATTGATCAGCAAGGAAATAGGGAGAGCAAGTTTACAAAAATATGAAAAATCAAGTTTCTTTCTGAGCGTTTCTGAGCACTTCCAACTTCATAAAGGAATTATCTTAATCAGATTGCAAAAAATGAGAGGATTTGAAATACGATTGCAGATGGAAACTCCGACACACGGAAGTATAGCATAAATTTTTAGGTACTCAAGCCTGGGATATTGCAGGCATGATTCCATAGCTCAATCCCTGAAAGGAATAATAATTACTATTTGGCTATTTGTCAAGGTGAGGGTTCCACTGGAGAGAACGTGTTATTCAATTTTGGAGCTGAAATTACACAACTGGTGAGATATTAAATAATGGCACAAAGCTGCAAAGGGAGGGAAGGCAAGCAAGTCATTGAATTGTAAGTGAGAAATAAGTACATATAAAGTGTGAGGAGGGGAAGAAGGAGAGTGTTGCTTCCCTGGTGCTAATTTTGGGTATAATCTGATTATATATAAATCTACATAATTTCTGTAATCCATTTATGTGTCTGTTAATGACTAATGATGTCATTTTGCAATTAGCAGATGGGGTAATTCATTTAATCAAACAACAAATATTTATTAAGAGTCTAATGTATTCAAAGTCATTTCCAAGTGTTGTACAGGATACAAGTACAAATTATAGTACTTGTGTTGAAATTTACTTGAAGAATAAAACCGTACACCCAAAATCTAATGATATAGACAAAATTATGGCACATTATGAATGAAAAGTACCAGATATGCCATGGAATCATAGAGAGAGAAAACAGTCTGAACCCTACTGAACAAGAATTTATAGAGGTGTGGGTGCAGGTGGGTCAAAGAATATCAGGAACACATTTCAACATTGAGGATTAGTTTGCAATTTCTGGGGGGTGTGTATCTAACAAATATGTATATTGTGTAATTCTGATATTCTAGGAAATATATTGATATTGAGTATATGAAAATAAAGTATCTTTGACCTTCCACTTGATTTTTTTTACATAGGTAAGACATTTTCCATTGCTTTCTTTGGCAGGTAGGTCCCAAGTATCAGTTTCTGCTTTCACAACAAAAATCAGTATATCCTCTGGGGGGCAATTGCATGTTTCTTGGTCTGGGTTTAAAGGCAGAGCCACAGTGAGCTGAGCAACAAAATGTAGCAAATGTACACTGAATTTTAAGCTGTTATTTGAAACTTTTCATATGAATGTTGGTGGCTAGCATTTAACCTACAATAGACTTAAAGAAAAGACTAGATTATATTTGAGTTATTGCAAAAATATTTAGGCATCAGTATGTTTTATGAAAGACCCTCTTTAAGCCCCTTGGTAGGGGCTAGAGCAAGGACAGGCATTCTTTCTTGACAAAGTTATTAAGGTATCCATTATAACCTTCTGACCATCAAATTACTCTCTGTTTGTCATACCGTTTTAAATTTACATGGTAGCAGGGCCTTAAATGTCAGGATTCCTGTTATAAGTTAGATTCTAGTGTCTTTAATTAATGCTTCATGTTCCTGTTATGGTTATTTAGAATTTGCTGAAATCCCCGGAGTCATAAATTTCTTTTACAGGTCTTTGCGGTATGAACTTTAACAAAACAGCTATAAAGGGGTAATAGGCAAGGGCAGTATATCACAGAGCGGCAGCAGCAAGATGGGAGCAAGGAGGGAATATTTTGCAAACAGATTAAAAGATTTTGTTTTTGTCAAGAGGTTTGGAACTGTAACAAAATGGACATAAAACTTAGCAAGAAGGGATGACTCAATATTTTAAGTTTCCACTTTTCCCAATAGAGACAATTACATCAAATTTTTTAAATCAAATCATTCTCAAGGGGACTGATTTTATTTGAATACCTACTATGTGCTGAATATAGTAGGCATATTGCTACTGTGAAAGTTACAAAGAAAGGTAAAGGCAAATTCCTATCTTATAAATCCTAAAAACTATTCTTTGAGGTAAGGTTACTGTATATAAAATGATTATACGCCATTACCAGGCACAGCACAAATCTGCCAAAGTGCATAGAATGGTCTGTGAATTTTGAACGCTGATGTATTTCACAGGAGAACATCGGTGGGAACTAGAACTATGATGAGACCCTCCATAAAGCAGAAGATATGAAGTGCTGTTGTAAAATGATCATCTGGAATGGGGCCACACAGGGGAAGGTCGATCCTGAGGAAAGACCAGCCCAAGGGAAATCGTAAAGAAAGAATTTTAAAAGACTGTGTTACATACTGTACAAGACATTTTTAGATCTTAGAAAGATTTAGTAATGAATTACATACTATATTATTATTTATTTATGGAAGGAGGGATTTTAGATTTTAGATAATTTGAGAATAATTTTAATTGGCTAAAAATTGTAATTAAAATATCCACTCAGGACTCTCTTAAATACAAATTGATCAGGTGAGTTTGTACAACAACTTAATATGCTACAAGCTTTTATGGTTGTTTTCTTTCTTTTAGTGAATGGCATTTTTTCGGACTTCTAATATCTTCCCACTGACAGGAAGGTTGCAAAAGGTAAGAGGAGAGGCTATAATGAGAATCCATATCTATTTTCAAACTTCAAAGTTCTGCAGTAAGTTCACAAAGACAAAAAACTGTAAATTACTTATTAGCTATAGACAGTTGGTCTTGGTTATTGATCTTGACTGTTTTACTTTTTCATTAAACTAAGAATGTTAAGCACAAATATAATAGGCATGCTATAACAATGGATGAAAAGCATATCTAGAGTTATTCTAAATCTTTATTTGTGTATTCATTTTATCATAAATGCCAGTCAGGTGGTGTCTGAGCAATGATATTTTACTGAATCATAGTTTTGCAGATAAAACAGTATAATTGAATTTTCTCAATCTATAAATATTTACTAAATGTCATATTATTTAAGTCAGGGCAGGCTGAGTTATGTTGAAGTGAGAAATAATAATAACAACACAGTACCTTAAAACATAACAGGCTTACATTTGCTCAAACTACAAGTACAACCTAGGACACAGATATAATTTTAAAGCCGTTCCTACTCAGGAGATCACATTATTAGACTCGCTACCATCTGGAAGGTCTTTTATTTATGGAGAAAAGGGAAGAAATATACATAGCAAATAGGACACTGACTCTTAATGTTTTATTTCCTGCAAAAGCAATTCATTTTTGGTCACCTAGATCATGGCAAACCTTAAATTAGGTGGTGTTGAAATATGTCAGTAACAAGAAACAAGGAAAATATGGATGAACCCCAGTGACATCAATTATTAATGCTGACCAATCCAGAGATATATAAAAATAGATCTAAGCATTCTTCCACAGTGATAAGGAAGAAAAAATTAAATATACAGACAAATCACATTAGATAATGATAAACACCATGAACTATGACATCAGCAAAAAAAAGAAGGAAGGGGCTGGGGATTTAGCTCAGTGGCATAAGCACCTGCCTTGCAAATACACAGTCCTAAGTTTGATCCCTGGTACAGATAAAAAGAAAAAAAGAGGGCGGGTCAATATAGAGTAGAACAATGTGTAAAAGGAGGGAGTGCCTTACTCTGTTAGCCAAAAATATAGTTGAAAATAGACATAAATACTAGATAATTAAAATAATTGATTGTGCAAAAATTTTATCAGAAGAGGTATAGAGAGCAGTGAAGAGAAGTTCTCGAATTCATTAAAAGATAAAGTAAGGTTTGTGAAGCAAAGATTATTTTGCTTTTATCTTCCTTGGGTAATTTACACTGGAAAATGACAGGGCCTGATAAACATTTTTGTGATTTCTTCTGACCATTGTTTAGAGCATTGACAGAAATGAGAAAAAAACCAAAAAGAGAGAAAATATCTCTAACATGAAATGACAAGTTGAGAATTAAGATTTGGTAGAGTCAGTAGTGAGAAGAGGAATTAGAGACAGAACAGAGTACTACCAAATATGTGCATTTTAAGAATGAAAAAGAGAAATAATATTTAAAATGTCAAATCCTAAATGTGAGCTATGAATTGAAAAATATAATCGTTTATCCAGAAGGAGAGAGATTTGGGACAGAACATGTTAAGAGATGATGGAGTAATAAGCTATTGACTTGGACATGTTGAACTATACCTGTGGAGTGATGGTTTGGGGTTTCAAAGAAAACATAAGACGTGGACAATAGAATCTCTAATCAGTGTCATAGTGTTCAAAAGAATACATCCAGATGATAATAATATGAGAAAATATAGAAACAAAGGTAATTTATGTTTCCAATAATGATACAATAAGAGGTGTATATAAAACAGTCAAGATAAATAGGAGTAAAATTATAAACTTGTGAATTTCAAAGCAAATATGTCAGGTTAGTAACTTTAAACAAAATTAAATATTGCAACTAAAACATATTATCAAATTGAATACAGTGCCAATATATTTGTTGTTTCCTGACTTTTTAAAAAATGTAAACAAAAAAACATAAGTAATAAGACTATGAAGAAACAGTTTTTTGGTGAAAAAATTTATATTATGAAAATACTGAAACTAAGCACATAAAACTACTTTAGTTTCAGATCTTTTCATGTATAAAGTCACTGAAAATGAAGAAAATCATTTTGATGGTACTAAAAATTTAAATTAAACAGAAAGAAAAAGGAATTTAAATTTTTGAAGACCTATGATATATTATACAAAATTATATGAGTATTAGTGAAAGGACCAACTTTAACTCCTAGTGGAAGATTTTTTAAGTTATTTTCTTTTTTAAATAAATAGCAAATAATAAAAGAAGACAAAATTTGGTGAGATTAATAAAAATTATTCCACATGAATAACATACTCACCTACTTGACATACGTGAAAGAGAACACTTTAAACCACAGATATTATATTTTCAAATTATGTATTAAGCATACAAAATGTCTACCTCATTCTTCAATTGACTTTTGTTCATTGTGTGACATTACCATCTATACCAATAATTACCTTTACTCTAAAGTCTAATTTCTCATAACAGATAACCACTCCAAATATCTCTTAATTAACTTGGTAATCATTTTCATCCTTTCACATTTAATCTTACAGCACTGTATTATATTTGAAGTTGTACTATTGAAGTTTCTTATAGAAAGCACTTAGTTGTATAATTTTTTATGTTTATTCTTCCCTTCTCTGTTTTTTTAAAAAGCAAAACAGGAAAAAGAATAGACATAATACATAATTTTAAAAAAAGAAGTAAACACTAGTTAGTAAATTGCATATTGTTATCTGAAAAGTAGTTGTTCAGGTTACAAGATCTAGGCATGAAAAATGATCAAGCAATCAAACAATGACAGCACAAACAATTCTTTTTGCTGAACATTAGTATAGTATAGTATAGTATAGTATAGTATAGTATAGTATAGTGAGAATTAGTAGTATAGTTATCTATCATGCATACATATACATACATACAGTCATATGTATATACCTACATACATACAATCTTTTCCTTTCTTCCATTTCTTCTTTCTCTTATCCCAGTTGTTCTTTACCTTTAAGCACTCTCTTTCTCTTTCATTCTTACAATATCTATTTTACATTTTGGATCTTATTATTCTTTCAGTTTATTATTATTATTACTTATTTTTTACACTAGGGAGACAATATGATATTTACAAATGTGAGTCTGATTTATTTCACTTAAGAGTATAGTTTCAAGTTGCCCCCATTTACCTCAAGATTATCATTTTTATAGTTGAGTTATAGTCAATTGTATAACATTACTACATATTTTTTAATCCATTCTTCTGTTGATGGACATTTTGATTGTTTCCAGGATTTAGCTATTATAAATCATGCTATTATAAACATGGGTGCACATATGTCTTGAAGACATTGGGGTAGTCAAAGAGATCATAAACAAAATGTAAACCACAAGGGAAGTGCTTTAAAATATCAATTACTGGAATCTCATTTTATTAAAAAAATTACACTTCAAAAAAAATCAGCAGCAAAGCGAAAATAAAACTCACAGAATGAGAAAGAATTTTAGCCAGCTGTCCATCAGACAAAAGATTTGTTAGCTAGAACATATAAAGAATTGAAAAAATCAGGCCCCCAAATTCAAAGACCCAATCCAAAAATGGGCATCTGAGAAAAATATGCACCTCTCAGATGAAGAAATACAAATGACAAATAAATACATGAAGAAATGTTCACCATCACTGGTCATTCGAGAAATGCAAATTAAAATAACACTGTGATTGCATTTCACTCTAGAAAGAATGGCTGCCACCAAGAAATCAACAGATAACAAATTTTAGTGGGGCTGTGGGGTAAAAGGAACACTTTCTTCACTGTTGGTGAAGTGTAGACTGATGTAGCCACTGTGGAAATCAGTATGGAGATTCCTCAAAAAAACTAAGATTGGAGGTCCCATTCAATCCAGCTATTCTCCTTTGGGGAATTTTCCCAGAAAAATTGAAAAGGTCATGTCACAGTGATATATGTGCCCCCATCTACTTAGATTAAGTGAAATTTTTAATATGTTGGGACTTCTTTCTGAAATTTGTTTCCTTTTTGTTCCTTTTTTGTTATTTTTGTGTTATTCTGTTTCACTTTACTTACTATGGGTTATTTCAAAACATTTTATGTACTGCCTTGATTTATAAACAATTATTTTAAGTATATTGTTTTGTGTTTTTTTCACTTTATAGATTAAACATGCATTGTAGTTATACTTTGGGTCACTATGTTCTCTCCTTTTATAATATTCTTAAAAGTTATCTACACTGTAAGTATATTGAGAAACAAAGCAAGAAATTTTGCAGTTTTTGCTTTTAACTATTAAACACAGGACCATGAAACACAAAACTACAAATACACATTTTTTATGTTCTTCCTTTATTTTGTGTGTTCCAAGTTTTCCTTGCTAATCATATATTTTATGTTTGAATAGTGTTTTTAGTCATTCTTCTAGAGCAAATTTTGCTGGTTAAAAAGTTATTTTATTTTTCCTTCATCTGAAAATGACTTTGCTTTCAGTTTTGAAGGACATTTTAGCTGGGTATGGAAATGAAATGACTGAGGGTTTTTTGGTTTGGTAGCTTTATTTAACTTAATTTTATTTTATATTCTTGGGCCTTTAAAAAGGTTGTGTTATATTCTCTGGGCTCTTTAATTTTGGATGAGAAATTTGTAAGCATTTGAGGGTTTATTTTCCCCAAAGCAGAAGGCTTCAGTTAGGGACAGTTCTTCTCTTTAGAGTACATTTGGCAATATCTGCAGGAAATTTGTGTTATCATACATAAATTTGGGAGGTTGATGCTATTGGGGACCTAGTAACTAGAGGAAGATTTCAAGTATGTTTACAAGCATCTAACAATTCACTGGCCAGACTCCTACAAAAAAGTTTTCTGGCTGAATAGTACATAGTTCTAAATTTAGGAAATATTCCCCTACAAATATGTCATTTCTTTTTGGTAGTTCTGTAGTGTTTTGTTTGTTTGTTAGTTTTGTTTTGTTTTGTTAGCTTTAGAGTTTTGGCTTTTGTTTTTTCAGCTACATTTTTGTGGCTTTAGATTTCAGAGAATTGATTGCACTACATAGAATGGTGACTTTTTATATCAATATATAGTGGTATGTTCACACACATACACACACACACACACATGCACACACTTATTAAATCACTTGTAAATGCCATAGGTAAAAGCATGTAGTTTTTGGAAGATAACACAGCTCTATATCTTTATTACTCTAGGATAAGAATAAATGTATAATTCTTTGAGTATTAATTTTACAAAAGAAATATCCAGTGCCAAAATCATATAAAAATACTTATTATTGTAAATTAAAACTGTAATGAGACACTTTTACACATCAACCAAAAATCTAAAATTAATAAAACTAATGATCATTATCTGCTAAGATGTGGAGCACCTAGAATGCTTCTGCATTGTTTTTAGAAAGAATGCGTTCTCTAGAAGTAGAATTCTACTTACTTAGCATTTTAAATGACCAAGTATGTACATGCACCAATAGACATGAGCAAGAATTTAGCAGAACAGATTTATAACATCCTCAAAATATAAGAAATAAAAATAACATATTAGAATGGTTTAGACATATGAACAAATAACAAATGGTGAGAATGAAGAAGCTACTATTTAAGCTACCACACACACACATATTCCAGATCTATGTGACTTTTATGAACATAATGTTGAGCCAAATAAGACAGCTTTATGATAATATATACATATTAATGATTATTTAATTAAAATGCATATTATTTTTAATGCAGCATGAGAAACTAAACCGTGTATAAATTATGTGGTTTAAAATATTCTAATAGTGAAGATAGAATAAAAGAGCTTACTAAGGTGATTTCTAGATTGTTAATAATGTTCTGTTTATTGACCTGGCTGGTGATTTATAGAAGTTCATGTGTACATTTATGTTTCTGTGCATTTGCCATGATGTATGTTACTTCATTATAAACTTACTGAGAAAAGTGAAAAGCGAAAACTAGGAAAAGACTAGAAAGAAAAGGAAGAATTCTGGAGTAAATTGAGATTAAAACAGAAAAGAAAATATGGCAAAAAGTAAGACTCAGAGACTGGAGTTTGATATTTAGACTGTTCAGTATCACAAAATCTAAAGAGTGTATTCTAATAAATAAATTGTTGAAACCTGACTCTATCTAGTGATATTATCATGTTAAGTGAGATTATGGTTGAAAACTCATTTGTAGATTTATCAATTTAAGAGATATTTCTAGAGAGCTGTGGAACTAAAATAATGATAAGATAGAACTAAGCTAGAGTCTGAGTGTGAATGGCACTCACGAACAGATTTACTGTTAAGGTTAGTTGAGTAATAAATAGTTATCGCCAGAGGGGATAGTATAGGTAAGACATGTAACAATGTATAAACATACATGCATAAAATTGTTGAGGTTAAACAGTGCTTGTACACTGAAAAGTATCATCCAGTGTAACAGGTAAAATCCAAACTGGAGAGAGATGTTCTGGAACAGGTGAGAGACTGGGCAGTAAAGCACAAGTGAAGTACTTGTTCTTAGAACAGAAAAGAACTTCCACAGAAAAGGCAGGATATGACTGTCCATATTCAGGCATGGTGATGATATACTAGTGAAAAATTGAGTCACTCATCAAGTCACTACATATATTATTTGAATGTAATACAAAATAAAGTCCTGGGGTGTGAAGAGAAAGAGAATAGTATAAGATGGCCATTTGGAATGGAGTCAAGTTTATGTTCTTGGTCAATTTATTAGGATCGCCTTGACCATGTTTACTGATGTTTTGTAGATTTGTAGCAATGCTAGAGTCTATTTGATGAATGCATCTGAAACATTGTTCAAGGACTACAAACATGGACTTCTAATGGTGAGTAATTGAGAATATTTGTAGTTTTAAATGCTTGAATAATGTGAATATGTGGAATTATTTAATTACTGTTTCATTACTATGTTTTATGGGATCCAACAGAGCTTAAAGGAGCACCTCAGTATGAATTACATGCATTTATTTTCAAAGTACATTGTGGTAAAGCATGTTAATAAAATATTCATCTATATATTCACTGAAGTATTTACTGAATTACCACTGATTATCAATTATGAGTCAGGTTGTGATAGTGAACAAAGGGATACCATTTTCTCTGACCTCCACAATAGTTTCCTATAGAGAAAAATTCAGTGTTTAGTTTGAGGCTTCATTTTTCTTTGACAACTAGCAAATTATTTTTTTGTATACTATGTTTTAAGAGAATAAGATTAGTATCATTTTCTTCCTGAGAATCTAATATTAAAAAAATACTAATAAAAGTGAATGGATCAAAGTAATCATTTGGAGAAATAAAAGTCATAAAGACATACAGCAATTCACACACCCTAGGACAAAGGACTTAAAAAAAGAAAAAGGAGTTTATTCATCTTTACTATTCATTTTATCTATAGCATTCAAAAGAAAACCTGTTTCTTCATTATTTTTTCTCAATGTAAAATCAGTTGGACATTCTAGTTCAGGAAAAAGGTCCAATATCTAGACTTAAGAAACTTAGACAATTATGAATGAAACATTTAGTGCTGACTTTATTCTACAAGAAATATGCTCTGTTTAGTTATAAGACTGGAGTTAAATCAGTGGTAGAGGTAACAATGGTTACTTTATTTAAACCATCCAGTCACACATTTTAGTAATACATAAGAGTTTAATTTCAGATTTTTGTAAATCATATAAGATTTCTCTTTTTATTTAGAAAAGTATAATTAACAATGATCAACATTCATTTTCCAGCAATAAAAGATCAATGGGAGAATCAAACTTTAGTAGTAAATATAATTATTTATGTGCCAATGAAGCTAGATTATTACATTATCTTACTCTAGTGAATCAGTAAATTTGAACAGAATTTAAACAAAAGTTGGATATATCTAGTCTTTGTGGTTCAATTATACAAATATAATTGGTTAATATCATATTTCAGTATTGTGGCTTCATTCTGTAAAAGCTTATTGATCTATCACATTATGAGTTACTGGCCTAGTTGTTGATTCAAACACAGCTAAAGATAGACTCTATAAATCTGTTTTTAACTTAGTGGAGAATGAATGTAAATGCATTTGAAATATAAGATGTGAATTTATTTTCAATACCATGGGCAAAAGAAATGTACTCAGTAAAAATAAATGATAGATTGTTGAAAATGAAGATTAGGGAAATGAATATTTTTTAACTTCCCATCACCAAGAAGGGAATGCAATAATCACTAATAGTGCAGAGCAAAAACTCTGTAAGCCTCAGAAGTCAAGCTACTTTTAGTTTTTAGCATAGTTTTTACAAAACTCTCTAATACACATACCAGAACAGAGAGCATGATACAATAGACAGCCACTGGCATATTACTCAGTATCAGCAATGATCAAAATATGACCAATCTCATTTTATTCATATTTATTTTAGAAAGACTTATTGATGAGGTCAATAAAGAAAATATTAAGTATGTTTGTAAGAGTTTGCTTTTACAGTGTGACATTTAAAGTGCTTTTAAGTATTTATAATAATCAATGATCACAGGCAATATTGTCAGCAGTGTATAGTTAATAAGCTGTTAAACTTGAGTACCACGTCAGGTCCTAATGTGCTTACCTGACCATTAATAAAGTTCCTTCAGCTCTGCAGAAGCTCCCTCTGCCTTCCCACGCACTTGCTGCTGAACGGTTCTATCCCTCCTGTTCATGTCTCAAGCCTTTAATATCATTGGTGCTTCTTCATTGATACCTGTGTTGCATCTTAGTTTTAGTCTGTGCATTCACACCAGGAAAGGTAGAAAGCAGATTTTGATAAATAGGAACTATGAAATGGATACTTTTCCTTTCTCCTTTCTCCTTTTTGACAATCTTGAGATGCAATCAACCTTGCTCCCTGGAGAACAATTCTATAAAACTGGACAACTAGTTTCATTTAGTGGCAACCATCTTGATGATGTATCTTCCTTGAGTATCTCCTTTCTTTTCTGTGTTACTTCTTTCATTCATCACTCTTATTATGAGGGACATAATCTAGCACAAAGAAGAAAAAAAGGAAAAGAAAAGAAATAAATGCTCTTCCTCAGGCTCTGTGCTATGTGAAAATAGGTTCAAGCATCAGCAAAATAACTTAAAAAGTTTGCCCAAGTTTACACGGCTATCATGAGTAATATTTAAGATTCAAATTAGGGGCCTCCATAAACCAAAGCCAATCTTACTGTACAATATTGAAGATCAATGGCACTTACCTATAAGGTTAGAAGTGATGATAATGTGGATTATTTGCTAAAGTACTGCACTGAATCTTAAATAATTTTCTAATTTAAGATGTTTAAAGTAAGGTCACTCAGTCTACAGATTTATTAGAGAAAAAATTAAGTAACCTGTAGCCATTGAGTGTACTTTCCTAGCTGATAGTGGTGGTAAATCACCAAGAGGGAGCTATTTTGCATGATCAGATATGTATTTCTGACTGGTGGACTGCAGTACTGTATGATCGGGAAAGAACCCAGATTTTTTTTTTTTTTTGGAGAATTCCAAACAGTAGTACCTTATACAATTTGTCCTAGAAGAATTCTGCTTCTCTGAAGGAAAGCCCTTCAGCAGCCAACCTAGCAATAAAAATCATTATAGCTGAGCAAAGAAAGACAACTTATACTCTGATTCTTCACTCCAGATTTGCATTGAGTAAATCTGTTTTGGTACAGCATTCCCTCAATATCCTTTGCTGATATACCCAAGAAACAGAAAACACTCTTATTCGAGTTTTCTGGAAAACAAATTTCTTATATGCTATACATATTTGGAAACAACAACTGTTTAATGACTTCAAATGATGGAGAGGACATTGATATATATATTTCATTAAACATATTTTAATTAATCCACTACTTTTAGTATCATATTTCTCTGTCACCAGTTGAGACATGTGGAGCATCCCATTCCTGATTTATCTCTGGTTGCTCTACTTTTAAAAGTTGTTTTCTCCATATAGGAAGATTTTAGCACTGTGTACTGCAAAATCTACTAACAATGTCCTAATGAGTTCCATTTCCAAAACCTCATAGATATATCTCATCTACTGTGATTAACTTCATATTTATGATATTTTATTTCATATATAGTAACTGATACGTAGTAATTACTCTGAGTCCTAAATTAGAAAGAAATATGTGTCTTTAATCTGTCTGAGGAAGTCAAAAGTTTCACATTATCTTTTCTATAGTGTATTTCTACTTTCTTTTAATGCGACCATGCTCATACTTTATTCAGTGTTTTTCCCAAGATTTATAAAAGATGTTACTTTGGAAGTTGATGATATAAATCACAAATTTTCAAATAAGAAAATTCCAAAATTTGACTCATTTGACATGGTATATAGAAGTATTGAAAATTTTGCTAGGGAATCAGAATGTACTTGTTTATTAATTGACTAATTAGTGTATAGTTTATTGGTCTTTTGGTGTGCAGGGATAAAAACAAAAGAAAAAGAGATGTGTGTTGGGGAAATTTAAAAAGACTAATGTGATCCTAGGATTTGAGAATAAAGATAAGCAATAGGGAAGAGGCCAGGGAAAGTGGAATAATGCATTTCTTGTAGGGTAGGCTAAGGACTGGTTTTATTGGTTTCTTTGTAAGAGAAAGCAATAAAAACATTTTAAGCAGAGACTTATATGTGCCAATATATGCAGTAGTGGGGTATATTGAAGTTTTTAAAATATGACAACCCAAGGACACATAGATGGTTCTTATGATGATCTAACTGAAAAATAATTGAGATTTGGGGAAAAGCAGCTATATAAAAGGGACTGATTTGAGAATTCTTTAAGGATAGTTGTTAAACAATGCAGGATGCATTGAGTATGAAATGAACAACAAAATTTCTGGTGTGGGTGTGGTGTACAGTGTAAAATATTACTTATGCTATAATTTTTATTTCATATAGGACTATTTAAATAGGAAATACAGGAAGATATATATTCATATCTGAGGGAAAATGTAATGTCAGTCATCAGTACAATTATGATACAAAAACACCTGGGACGTGATTAGATTTTTATAAGAAAATAGAAGCAAAGAATAATATTTATAGTTCTAATATGATGGTGAAAGGCCTATGGTGGGCAAAGGAATCAGAAATAAGAGGAAATCTAAAATTATGGTAGGCAAGAGAGTGTTTCAAAGTGTAGGGAGTGCTGAAAACCACTGAATAGTATTCAAAAGTCTAGAAAGATGCTGAAAGATATAGAAAGACGGGCAAAAGTTCCTATCGAAATTAGCAAGAAGTATGAAGTAGTGGGAATAAGATGAAGGCTGGAAAAAGCTGAAAAAGATAATAATAGGTAATGAATTAGAGCTAATTCTGGTAGAGACAACAACATCAGAAAATGTGTATTCTCTCAAAAATGCGCGGGACTAATGGTTTAGTTGTGTGCTGTCAGTTAATCTCCAGTTGATAGAAAGATTAAAGGTGCTGCAGTGGGAATAACTGAAGGAACAAACCTGTTGAGAAACAAGGTCCACTTTTGGAGAAAAAGACCCATTAGGCTCTCAGGGTCAGTTTCTTTGCTACAGAAAAGTGAAAGAAGAAACTGAATACAAATAATGCTGATGCAGTAATGACTTTCTGTTCTGCTGATTCTTTTTGTCATTACAGCCCTGTATAGAAACTATTCAGGTTTCTGAGGTTGGAGGGAGTTGGGAAAATGTAAAAGCATTGCTGATAACAAGAGAATCTATTTAGAAAATAGACCTCCCATTTGAAGTTGATTCTAATGAGTGGTCTGCCCGAGCTATAATTTTAAGCTGTAGTCCACTGAGCCTGTGTCCAGAGACCAAAGAAGGAAGTTGGTTAATGTCATAGAAAGATGTGACTTCACCCAGTACTACAAAAATGCAAAGAAATGGATACCACAGTTAAGATAAAACAAGGCACTGTACAGGTATCATACATGAAAAAGGAGTGATATGAAGCTCTAAAAAATTTTAAATAAAAATTTAGTGGTTTGCAAAGGTAAGGAATAGTAACAGAGAAGTGGAAGATTGGGCTCCAGATGTTAGTATCATTTGAAGTACTGTGCTGAAAAAAACTTGGGCTGTGGCCGTGATGATAATGTGGTAAAATGAAAAGGAAAAAATGTCCGTGGTGGAAGAAGCTGAAAAGTGAGAGTCAAGCTGTTCAGCAAATAGGTGAGAATGGCGATTGTTGCTGGGTGGAAAAAAGGCGAGGGTAGTGGTCTAGATGCCTGATGCCATGCTTTCAAATTACAGCATGTGGCTTAATAATTACGAGTTTTTCTTTTAATTTTATCATTTGTATGCATTACATTTAATCATATCATTTATGTATTTTATTTTCTAACTCATACTTACTTTTGATAATAAAAAGCATGATAAAATAAAACTCTTCTCTGAAAATAATGATCAGCAGATTTTTATTTTTACTCAAAATCTTTACCTACAAATTTAATTAAAAATATTTAAGATCAAAATAGGTGTCGTTTCATAAAAACTGCATGAGAATTCGAGCTACTTATTAAATATTTAATATAGTATAGGGCACATTAAATAAGGAACATTACTTTTAATACTTATATTATCAATTTTTGAAAAGTGTAATTGTGGATTTTATATTTATGGAAAGTAAAAAAAATGTAGTTTTAATTTTATAATATCTACACAATTTTATCTACAGAGTTAAAGTGTCAAGGAAAAGAATGAATGGTTTCACAAGCCCAGGATTTGACTTGGAGACAAAGAAGTAAATTAAGTTGTCTCCTCAGTGTGGATTACGTGATATTGTGAATTCCTACCCTGCAGAAGAAATTCATAGTGTCCTCGTTGTTATAAAAAAAAGTACCTTTAGTAGTTATACTTTATAGATATTTGAGTCTGTAAATTAAGGGAAATTCCTAACAAATATTTTGTATTTATACAAATCACACGCTTATGTAATTATCTGTTCATATAATTTATGTAGTAGAAATGCATATGATTGGTAAAGAAGTAGTAAATCAATTTCTGGGAGTTTAAAAAAATGAATAATTAGCTTTTTTGTTTATGTTTTTAATCTATGTGCTATACATGACATTTTATTCACCTAAAGTTTATTTTAATAGTTATTGTACCGAGTTATATCTAGACTTTAGTAAATGGAACTCTGATTATCAGATAATAGAAATGATCTATAAAAAGTTGTAGCTTCACGTTTAGATACAAAATGAGGCAAAATGTGTACTTTTCAAAATTCTAAAGAATAAATTGGCTATGGATTGTATTGTTAAGAAGGGCTTTTAAAACTTCTGCTTGATGCAAAGACGGGTAAAATAATAGTAAAATAGAATTATCACTGGTAAGTGAAGATAGATCTTCTCTGCTATGTAGCTTGCCCTGATATGTCGTATATGGGTGAGGTCAAATTTCCTCATGCTGTTATCACCATTGTCTTAGTGGCTCCACATGTGCTCTTAACAAGGGATCTGTCACTCCAGTGCTATTTGTGAGTACAGTTTCCATTTGTTCCTGAAAATATCAAGTGTTCCAGGTAATTCTCACGGCTACCAAATCCACCAGAGAAGACCAAAATGAGCCAGCCTAGCTGATGGATGATTACTAACTCCATTTTTTTCAACAATGTTCATGCAAAGCTAGCACAGAATTCAGAAAAATACCTTGCCCTCAATTTTATTCTGGTAATACCATGTATGAAACATTCAATGAACAAATAAACAGAAAGGACTATAGAAAGAAAATCTGAATTTCAGAGTTCTGATATAATGTAGTCTATTGATTGATGATATTTTGATGTTATTTTATGACTGTGCTATGTAGGGGGGTAACACATAGTAGGTAGCTAACAAATGTTTGCAAAATCAATTTTATTCATATCTGTAGGTCTCAGCCTACCACAGTACAATATGTCCTTAATTTATATTGGAGTCAGAATATTTAAGATCAGATTAAATTAAAATACCACCTGCCAGATTTCCACAATCAAGGAAAAAACAGATTTAGAGAAAAATTGGTTCAGGAAATGAGAAAGGAAGCACAGAGGGCAAAGATCAGATTTTATTCAATCCATTTCAATTTAGCAGATATTAATGAGTGTCCAGTCTTCGGAGATTCTGTTTGGTACTATGATGATATGCTAATATTTAGCCACAGTACTAACCTGAATGTTTGATACATCTATTATTTTTCCATCTTTCTTATAAGGACACTGAAGTACTGTCTTTGTGCTTAATTTCTTTGAGGTAAAAATAATCACAGCAGCTGTCTTTCGGGAGCGTGCTAATGTTGCTATTAATATTTTTACCATGTAGATTCATAGTCAGCATAGAACCCTGGGACTTGTGACATCTGTGAACCAAATGGGAAAAGTTTGTTGTTGATAATCACACTACGTCATTCTGAGAAGCCACATGACCTTAGTCTCTGAAAGTAGTCCCTTCCAAAGCCTGCACATTTGATCAGATGGCAACCTACCCTCTATCTGAAATGCATGACTCCTTCATGTGAAGTTTATCACTATGTTAGAAGGAAAACTTTTCTGCCTATACAGGAATAGAAAACCTTTTCCTAAAATCCTTTGAATTTGAAGGGAGAATTCTTCTTCTCACTTATAGCCCCAAGGAGTAAGGAATTCTAACTGCAGGAAGGTCAGCTCTGAAAAGTCTTCCTGTATGGGAAACACTGGTACAGAAAGACTTTTTCAGTGCTACTGGAGGTATTGCTAGGGGCACTGATGCATAGGAGCCAGACACAGTGGAAAGAAAATAATGAAAAATGCTGATTAGGAGCTCAGAAAAAGGAATGGGACATGTGTGCTCAACAATAAAATGTAATGCTCTGTTAATCTATTTCTTGGCTGTCCTTACTTTGACGGTTTTCAAAATACACTTTTGTTCCTCATTCAGTTTCTTATACTATATTTCCTCCTTTCTCATCAGTTTTCCTATTTGACAATGACTTTAATTGTGAATAAATTCTACTCTGCAAGAGCCTGAATATGAAATATAATGTTAGCAACAAAAGAATCGCTGCTTTATGTGTCAAAGGAAGTCAAGAAAGTGAGCTATGGATAGCATATGTTAGAACCATATAAAGGTTCACTGTTCAGCCCATGAACAGAGCTCCTGAATATCTAGGTGATTTAGGGAAATATCTGGTGCCCACCAATATCCACAGTATGGATTTAAAAGTAAATACATATGTACTCGTAGATACTAATATGTATATTATATATGAGTGTATGAAAAATTGATCACTTGTCTCTATTCAGCAAGAGAAATATTACATCTGAATTACTTACATGATCTATTTGTCTAATGTAGTAACTAGTTTATAAATAGAACACTTCAATTTGAGAAAAAAAGAAATGTAAAAGGAGCCATTTCTGCAATAACTAGCCATATCCCTTTTTAACTTATGAATGGCAAATCTTGATGGCTAACTCATGATAATTCTATCTCTACTTTGTCATTTTATTTCATTCTTTTGTCACTGCTACATAATAGAAAATCTTGAGGATACATGATACCATCCAACTCAAGTTCAAATATATTCTTTGTAAATATTTTTGAGTTTTTTAAAATAGTCTGTTGACATCAATTGTTGTCTTTTCTTTGGTTGGTTGTTTCATTCATTTTTATACTTGTCATTAGAATATTTAAGTCTCCAAATGTTGCCTCCATCCTTACAGTTGAAAAAGTCTTCCTGTTCTTGGTAAAATGTCAGCAATATTGATTTGACTGTAGGAGAAATCTAGATCATGAAATGAGGCATCACACTTTACCTAAAGAAGCTATGCGGAGTTTGCCATGACAAAATGAGGGTACAACATAAATATTCCATGAGATGATTTGGTTTTGAGACTCTAAGGTGCAAAGAAGCAAAATAGAACATGGAAAATCTGATTCGCCAGGACATGAGTCTCCTCCTCCAACACAACCTATCTTCTTAGCACATAAAGAAGTGAGGCCAAACAAGAAGTACATGTGGCCAAATGCCACAGGGTGCCACAGCTATCAGGTGGCAGATATCTAATCTCTAGGCGTAGAGTTGATGATCTGATTTAGGATAGCAGTTGCTAAGAGCATGAGGGGCTGCTGGCATGAATGTAAACCCTCTCAGCAAAGTATGCTTTCCAACTGTCCTGGATTTCTAAGGAAGGAAAAAAGAGCTGTGAGTGGTAGAACGGGAGCGAGAGAGTATAGGAGCACAACTATTGAAGAGCTGGGCTGCGGCTCACTCGGAGGAGTTCCATTAAATGAACTCATCCGTCATCTTGCCTTTTATTGATGAGTGGCATTGCTTGGTGGCAAGTGACATAGCAGAACAAATAGCATCAGAGTCCTGGCTCTGGTTCTACGGTGCCCACAAATGCACAGGCCCCCAAACAATGAGTCATTACTTATTACATCCATTATTAACTCAGCTCAGCCTCATTAGGCTTCGAAATTGAGGAGAGGGGAAAAAAAAATCAGAAGCTAAGTAAAACCAAGTACCTATGCATTTCAGGGGAAGGGGGTGCTGTGGGAGAGACAGTGAACAAGTGAAGGGCAGTTAAAACCAGCAACTCAGCAATTGTGACATTTTCAAACCCTGAGGGATAGTTGATTGTGTGTTTTCCCTCTTCTGACGTGACTGCATTCAGGACTAAATTTTAAAGCAATGGGGCTGACGCTGAAGAATGCAGGAAGTACATCATTAGCCAAAATGAGCTTTGCAGGGAAAAGTTTAGTAAGAGTTGTATACTACTTTCATTAATGGTTGCTTTGAGGTAGGTATAACATTTATACGCACAATCACATTTGCTAAAAAAGACATCAGGTAGAAGTAAGGGATAGCCTACTTCTTGCTTAGTCATTTCTTACTATTACCACTCCCACTTCTGCCTATGATGCTAAAAGCCTGTGCTGCCTTAAAGTTGATTGCTATACCCGAAAGTAAGCAAATATCTTGCAGTTTAAATATGGTAGTACAGCAGCCAGGGGATTCCAAAAGAAAAAAAAAAATTTCCTTGTTTTAGTGACATTGCTCAATGGTTAAGCACTATAGAGAATAATTAAAACTGGTTTTTTTGCAAATGATTATCTTCTGGGACAAAACAATATAAGGGGAAATCTCTTGTTTTAATGTTAACCATGTATACAAATATTTCATATGATTCCACAAGCGAATGACTGATCAACTCTGTTGCTAAATTTTCTAGCTAATAAATTTTAGCTGTTGGTTGCATTTTTAAACCCTCAATATTAATAGAAGAAATTATTTTTCCCATGTGGTCATTACTTCCTTGTTTCAAATGCATAATCAGTGAATTCCCTAAGCTCCCAGCTTCTTTGTCTTGAATATAATCTTTAAAGATTTCAAGTTTATAAGACAGCATCAAAATGCATTTCTTGCACATTCCATCTTACTTATGTGGATCAAATATTTACCTCAGTACAAGGCGGTTGAAAGTTATGCTACTGTTTATCATGGCCCATGACAAACAGGTTGTTCAAAAAAAGGATGTTACAGACTGACAGTTGATAACTTGCTAAATCATTATAAAATTGTTTTCTGAAAATATTGAAGAGTGAATCTTTTCCTTCCCGTTGAGATAGTATTTTGGACAGGAAATGATGGAAAACGTGCACATGAGAATTGGTAAAATATAGAGGTTAAGTAGTGAATATGTGTCAGTAATAATTTTTCTAAGTGATTATGAATATCTGTGTTGAATTAGTCACTTGAAAAAAATATTACATATCCCTAAAATGTGGAGCTATGTATGCCAAAAGTAGGGGAGTGTGCTTGGTTGCACATGTATTTGGAATCTTTTAATATATATTAAAAATCATTGATATACTCATTTACTCTTTCATCTTGCTAACTCACATGGCCTTATTCCATGCTCATCATGATATGAAGGTATGAACATTAACTCATAGTATGACACTTACCTTACTCTCCAAATGAGTGAAATTTCTCTTTTGACCCCAGAAAGCAAGAAAACAAAATGCGAGAGGAAAGGAGAAGAAGGAAGACAAGCAGTAAGAAAAATATACTTTATATAACATTTAAATTTAAATTTCTGATCATTAATTTAAAAAAAATAACTAAGGCAGTTTGTTTTGATCTCTTAGATTATATTATGCATTTATCAGTGGTTATGACTGAATGAAAGCAGAAGCTCATAAAACTGCATTAGATTTAAATGATATTCAGTTATTTATGTTCTTGTTATGGAGAACCTTTGACTGTAAATATATTTATAGTTATTCTTCTGTTTTCACCTACCACCACTTTAAAGGATGGAAGATAGCTTAGCCAGATTTATACATGTGCAAATCTGCATTGGATTAATTTTGTCTTCTTCAATGGGAAGATAAATCTACCTTTTCCATCAAGCCTTTCATAAAACTATTCAAAGATACTTATCATATTTCTAAACTCTTTTTCTGTTTTCCAAACTGCATATACTCTATGCTCTCAATTGTACTGCATAAACAGGCTCTTCAGGCCAGGCCAACAGAGGGAGAACAATAGTTTCTGAGTTGCAGGAATATAGAAGTTATGTCATGACCTCCTCTAATAAACCCTCTCACTTCCTCTCATTAAACAGCTGTATGTGTGGTACAGTAGGCTCTTTAATTACCATTCTTCTTATTGACAGAAGCAAGTCCAAAAGACACCTATAATGAGTTTGTAAAATCAGTGTTATGGTAAAACTCTCTTTTTCCAATGTTGAGGTCATGTGTCCTAGATGTCCCCATTATGACCGACAAAATTTTCCTGCTAACAGATGAAAATTTTTCTAACCATAGAACCTGGCTCTTGTCCAATCTATCTTATTTGCAACTGGAAATTGCCTCGGTATCTTACTTTCTTACCCAGTAGATTGTTCAAGGGTTATTGAGATGCCCTTTTCCCACTAAAGCTGCCTTATTCTACAGAGCAGAACTGACACATGACTTCATTTTTCATGTATAAATGCCTATACTATAGATTTTCATGTGATTTCCTCTTTATTAGTCTCTTCTTCAGACTCACCCTGACCCAACAAAAGCTGGGACACATGAAAATGTGAGTGACATTTTACTACTGTGTAATCAATAATCCTCCACCTCTGTTTCTGATCCCTTTCTCTCTTAAAGTTTAAACCCAAATCTGCCTTTTGAAGGTGAACTTGCCCCCAGCACAAGCCACGGATATGCAATACTAACATGTTTCTCACAGACTCTAAATCTTAATCCTTATGAGTTCTACAAGTAAACAAACTTTTGGAGAGACTAATATAACAGCCTCCTATAAAAGTACTCCACAACTTCTGAATGTTCACAGCCTACCTGACCTAGAACCTTTCCATGAAATCCCTCCCCAGTATCTGGCAAAGGTTTAGCCTCCATAGATTGAGATGAATCTTTTTGAAAATAGGTTTTATTTTATCGAGGATTCTCATAAAGTGTAGTGTACATTTCTCGGCCATGTTTTTCTAAGCTTGTTCATTTGTCGGCTTAGTGTATCCTCTTCCTTGCATCCGGGTCCAGCGGGAAGTCCGCTGTGGAGATGCAGTGTATCCAATCAGGGCATCTTCGAATGTATACCAGTCTGATCTGACCGCTAAGTTTATTTCCCTTGCTGTGTAGGTTAAACAAGTCACTTTAGCCTAACACATTTCAAGGTTTGTCTATATTAAATCTATTTTCTTTCCAAATTCTAGATGTAAAAGATGGGTATGTTGATAGTTTGAACAGTGAAACTACATTTTTCTCCCTCATATTGTACTACCTAAGGACAAAGCAGGTATGCCTACTACCAGAAGAGCACCACAGAAACACATAACCAGAGAAATTAAACCTTGCTATTCAGTTTTTGATCCAGATTTTATTATCCTGAAGGATTAACTGCAGACAAGGACTGAGCAGGGACTTGTCTGTTGGCATGATTGAGGTGTGACAGGTAATCTCATGGCACAAATGTATGCATATCCCCTAAACTACCATAATGTTATTAGAAAATCATTCCTTTGGGTATTATTTCTAATATGTCTCTGTAAAAATGCAAATACTTTACCTAGAAGTAATGGAACATTAAGCCATTTATAGTCATTTAAATTTTAGGAAGTCTTATAACGTTGACACAGAGCTAGAGTGAATCAAGGAAAACAGGATATATAAAAGAATTATTGACTCAGAAGACAGAAAAGAGTACCTCAAAGAAGACTGCACACAGCTGGGCATGGGAAGGGGTTGCACAATAAGGATAAGGTTATCTTGGTGGGGTAATTTGAGAATCTGTATGTAATAAAGGGAAGTCAGGCATCAAGGACAACCTTTCTACTACTCACCAATTTACCAAAAGCTGATCCTGACACCATAAACCAAAACAAAAGCAATGACTTTGAGACTTTTGTTAATGGCTATGGTTGATTGTTGCTTGGAAATAGATTAGGAAAGAGAAACCTCAAAGCTTAAATTTCCATTGACACACTGAAATGAAAATATGTCAGACTTTCCTTTTTTGGGAGGATACATAATTGACGAGCCTTTTCCCAAAATAATCTTCAGATCACTATCCACATTTTCTTCATTACTCTGTAGTGTATTTAAAAAGTGGGACCATTTGGAATTAAATAGAATTCCTAAGGTACATAATAGTGTTTGTATAAAACCAATTACATTAGAGTGATTGAACTCAAATTCACTGAAACTAAATGCAGGAGGGTTTTTTTTTTTTTCATTTTCTATATTCTTTTTTCAAATTTTTTATTTAAAGGGATAAAGCAGAAAAAGGAGAGAAATATTACAGAATTTCAAAAAAAACATAAACAATAAGAAATCACTAGCTGATAAATTACATATTGCTCTTTTAGAAATAGGTGTTCAAGTTATACAATTAAAGCACACAAAATGGACACTAGTGAGACTGCAAACAGATCTATTCAACAATCAAACAAGAACTAAGAAAATATGGGTAACAATCCTGCAAACATAAATATACATGCAGTTATATCTTTTATAGCACTTCCTATTTTCTCTTTTTTACAATAGCAATTATACATTTTTTATTTAAAGAGAAAAAAAACCAGGAAATAGGTAGAAATATTACAGAATTTCAAGAAAAGAAGTTAAACAGTAAGAAATCACTAGTTGATAAATTACATATTATTCTTTTAGAAATAGTTATTCAAGTTACAGAATTAAAGCACACAAAGTGGACACTAAAGCAGTGAGAGTGCAAACAGATCTGTTCAACAATCCAGCAAGAACCTAGAAATATGGTCATCAATCCCACACATCTAAACATACATGCAGCTATATCTTTTGTAGTGCTTCCTATTTCCTTTTTTAACAACAGCAATTATACATTTTTAAAATTGTATTTAAAGAGAAGAAAAAAAACAATACAGAAAAAAAGGTAGCAACAATACAGAATTCTAAAAGAAAGAAAGAAAAAGGAGAATGAGAAAAAGCCCCACTAAGAAATCAGTAATTTATAAATTATGTACTCTGTCATCCTGGATGTAGTTGTTCAAGTTACAAAGTTAAAGGGTACATAGTAAATATTCAAACAGTCAGACTACAAACAGTTCTGCTCAAAGATCCAACAAAGATTCAGCAATATGGTCATGTATTTTACACACTCAAACATACATGCAGTTATATCCCTTAGAGCACTTTCTTTTCCTCTCTTTTTTACAATACCAAGTACATATTTTGGTTTTATTACTCTTGTAGTTCTTATTTACTTTTTACACTAGAGACACAATATGATATTTATAAATATGATTCTTATTTATTTCACTAATGAGGATAGTCTCAAGTTGTCTCCATTTGCCTATGAAGGCCTCAAGGTCATCCTTTTTTATAGCTGAGTAATATTCCATTGTATAAAGATGCCACATCTTTTTCATCCACTCTGCAGTTGATGGGCATCTTGGTTGTTTCCAGGATTTAGCTATCACAAGTTGTGCAGCTATGAACATGAGTGCACATATATCACTGTGATATGAACTTTTCAGTTCTTTGGGGAAATTACTCAGGAGGAGGATAGCTGGATTGAATGGGGCTTCCAATCCTAGTCTTCTGAGAATTCTCCATATGGATTTCCATGTACTGGCTTGACTTTGCCATGTTATATTCCAGTTGTTTCTTTCTGCTTTTCCTCTTATTTAATTGCTTATCCTACCTGGTGGTTTCTTTCTGTTGTTGTTTTGGGGATTATGGTCATTTTTATCTCTGTCTAGTATGTCTTTCAGTAGTCTTTCTAGGGTTGTTTTGGTGGACATGAATTTCTTCAGTTGTTCTTTGTCGTGGAAGTATCTTGTTTCTCCATTAAATTTGAATGAAAGTTTTGCTGGGTACATCAGTCTGGGTTGAAGGTTGTTTTCTTTCAGGGCTTGAAATACCTCACTCCAAGCTCTTCTTGACTTGAGGGTTTGTGCTGAAAAGTCTGCCATGATTCTAATGGGCTTTCCTTGATAGGTGAGTTGTGTCTTTTCTCTGGCAACTTTTAATATTCTGTTTTTATGCTCTATGTCTGAGATCTTAATTATTATGTGTCTGGGTGTGGATTTATGTTGATTGTGACTGTTTGGTGTCCTATAGCCTCACTTATCTGCATATCAGGTTCTTTCCCCATGTTTGGGAAATTTTCTGCTATTATTTCTGTAAATACTTCACGTATGTCATTTGCCTGGACTCCTGTATCTTCACTAATGCCCATTATTCTTATATTGTTGCTCTTGGCATCATCATGAAGCTTCTGGATTGTCATTTCATGCTGCTTTGTTATTTTTAAAAGTTCTGTCCTTTCCTGATCACTAACTGTGATCCTGTCCTCAAGGTTCAAAATCCTATCCTCAGCTTCCTTTAGGTGGTTTTGCATGCTTTCAATAGAGTTTTTTGTTTCTTGGATGTCTCTTTGAGTTTGTTTCATGAATTGTGCTTGTTTTCTATATTGTTCATTCAAAGTTTCAATCAGTTTCCCATGCTCATGTACTTTTTTCTCTATTTCTTCTTTAGCTGCATTCAACAACTCCTTTACTAAAGTTGTTATTTCTCTCATTACATGGGAGACTACTTCTAATTGGATTTCCTCTATAGCCTGATGCAGTTGTTTTTTTTTATTTCACTGGTTATCTTTTCAGAGATTCCTGGTGTGTTACTTTTGGGGTCCTCTATTTCAATGTCTCCTATACTTGCTTCTGGTGAACTATATGTTTGAGACTGCATTTTGCTTTTTTGTTTCATCATTTTCACTCTGCCTGGTGTTTTCTATGTGTAGGAGGGGATCACACACTCTATTTTCAGACACAACAAAGTCTTACAGTTAGTTGTAGGGGGTTTTACTACTGGTCCTATTTATCCCCTGTACACCTCTATTTTAGGGGTATACTCACCACATTGATACAGTCAATCTGGTGTAGTCCAAAGTTCACCACCTGGGAGCAAAATTCCAAATTTTCTCACACTAACTGGAGCCTGCTGAGATCTTCTGATGTTCCAGGTGGGAGGGTGGGCAGAGCTGAAGCAGTCCAGGTCAGTTTTCAGTCTTGGGTGCACCTCCTTGATGTTCCCGGTGGCAGGGCAGGCCCACGGGGGAGGCTCTGGGCAGCCTACCCCTGATGCAGGCCTCCACCAAGTTCCTGGTGGCAGGGCGGGCCCATGGTGGAGGTTCTGGCAGCCTACCCCTGATGCAGGCTTCAGCTAAGTTCCTGCAGGAGGGTTTTTAAATGCAGAGTAATCTAATGAGAAAGAGTTAGCACAGAAGTCACTGGAAGCATTGATCAAAAGGATAAGGCCACCTCTGTTTGTTAACTGTTGTTTCCTGCTTGTTGAAGTAGGTTTCCACTCCCATGCAGACACAGGGAGATCTAGGCACTCTCTCCTTTCAAGACTACGTTTCCAAGGAGCACTCCCAGTTCCTTGACAATGACAGTTCTGGATTGTAGAAGATTTATATCATAAAGCATCAGAGAAAGCATTGATAATAGCAAGTTCTCCAAGTAAGTACTCAAAGAAAAAGAGTTTAGAGACCTATAGCCAGAAAGAAATCAGTACAGATGAGGGAAATGGTAATTATTAATTAAGAGAGATTTCTAATCTTTTAAGCTATCATTTATGACTTTCTACAACTTGATCCCAACTGATCCTCTCAAAGATGACTCCTTCATTTCATCTAGGAATCTTTAGTTTGTCCAACTGAACTTCATACTGTCATGTGAAGTCATGACTTCAAACTGTCATGTCATTACTTAATGCAATTTGTTCTCATGATTTGTTTGAGGTTTTCATTTATAGAAACAAACAAAATATCTGTTATTATTATTAATTTCTTATAACAAAAAGCTTCCCTTTATCCATACCATTTATCCAAATTATATTCTTCAAGCCTAACTAAAATTGGATCTCTTCCATGAATTCTTCCACAATCTCAAGTGAAATTATTTTCTTTGATAAGCAATCTTATTTGTGGTTGTACCTTAGTCTTCCTTCCTTATTCCTTCCTTTTTCTTTCCTCCTTCCCTCTTTTCTTTCCCACTCTCCTTGCTTCTCCTCTTCCCTCCTCTCCTTATTTTTTTTTTTAAATACAGAGATTAAACTGAGAACCTCGCATTTGCTAGGTAGGCATTTGCATACTGAGCTAAATCCCTTTTCCTTTCCTTTCCTTTCCTTTCCTTTCCTTTCCTTTCCTTTCCTTTCCTTTCCTTTCCTTTCTGTCTCCTACTCTCTCTCCTTCCCTCCCTCTCTCCCACTCTGGCTTCTTCCTTTGTTTATATTTTTCTATGAAGTACTAAAAAATTTAATCATAATAATCTAGTCTTTTTCATTTTTTCCTAAGAAGATCACTAAACAACGACTAAGTGTGCCATTTGTACACCCAGGAACTTCTTAACATCATGTCTCCAATAATAAAAAGTGGGTACTACCCTAGACACGTCACATAGCACTCTATAGCACTGTAGCTATATTCATACTGCAACACAGAAATCATTATTTTAAACTAGATATAACCCAGTTGATATTCTCACTTCTGTCTCCAATGACTTGGTGACAACTTACATTTCCTATTTGATTCACTGTTTGACTCCTGAAAAACTTGATGTGCCCCAGCTGCATATTCAGGGTTGAATCCCATCTCCCACTTCTGTTCATTTCTACATGCTCACTAATGCAGGTCTCTCCTTGTAGCAATGTCCCACATTCTCTTCCACACTAAAACATATACAACCACTTTAACTTTTAGGATGGACAATGTGGCTTCTCTTGGATAAATGTAGAAATGGAGACAGAGAAATTTCAAAAACTGCTCTAAACCCTAAAATTAAAAAGAGGCAGAACCAGAAATCAGCATCTGTCCTTTTTCTAAGACATCACCAATTCAACTTGTGTCTTGTTTTCTGATGATTTATATCTCTTTTTGATGATGACCAACCTCTCACAGATTTTGTTTTGAATTACTAAATCAGTTATTTCCTAGTCCCTTTTACTGGCCGATCTCATTCAGTATTCCGCGAAGCCATTTAAATAACATTTTCTGGGCACACCCTTTGTTGAGTTTTCTGTGAGGGAACAGGTCCTCTGCATATATTAGGAAATTCCTTATGTCTGTGACTACTTGCTATGTGCTTCATACACAAACACCTCAGTGCAGGTGACTGTGCGCAATCTGCCAGATGGGTGCTAGACCACAGATAAAGAACTTAACTTCCAGGCTGATGGGCTGTGGCAACACAGTCTCTCTTTCAAAACGTAGAACTACAAAATAAAAGAGAGGTTGAAATTTCTCTAAAAGAATGTTAAAGTTGTTCATTTAAGTTTCGGTTTAAGTAGAATCAAAAGACATTGTTTAGAAGTCTGTAGTTTATTAAACATAGAGCAGAAAGCACCAATGAAAACTATGTTCAAAGACTTGAAGAAAAATTATTTCTTTGCCTTATTCATCCTCCTATAGGCAACTTTGCTCCATCAGATATAGAATGCAGGACTGCTCTGTGTTTTTTATGAATACAAGCACTTGCTGATCATAGTTATTTGGAACTTATTGATAAAATAATGCCAACAGAATAAATATGAACAAATATGTATATTTGTTCTATATATATATGTAATGTTAATAACATTTACTTATATTTCATTAATCTTTTATCTGTATATATAATAATACTTTGTGCACATAAGTAGTCTTTTTCCCACATCCATCATAAAATTTAATTTGTGTGTGGGTGTGTGTGTGTGATACTGGGGATTGAATGTAGGACCTTCACAGTGAGGTAAAACCCTAGCTTTTTCCTCCTTTAGTGTTTTGAGACAAAGTATCCCTAAATTGCTAAATTGGCCTAGGATGGACTCAAACTAGAGACCTCCTAACCTTAGTATTCCAACATCCTTAGAATGACATTTGTGCACCATCAACCTCAACTATTAATTAGATTATTTCTCTGCTTCTACAAGATGAACAAAGTAGTCATTGTAGCTAGGGCTACAGAGGTGTTGTACAAGGCTGTAATGCAGTTGCTATCACTAAAAAATTGTCTTGGTTACTTTTCTCTCTTTATTGAGACAAAATATTTGATGCCCAAAATGAAGGAAGGAAACGTTTATTTAGCTTAGTTTGTAGAGGTTTCAGTCCATACTCAGCTGGCTCCTGTGCAAGGTAGCATGGCTAACTGGCAACTGCTCATGGCAGCTGCAAGCAACAAGAGAAAAGAAAGAAAAAGGAAAAGCGTCTTTTCTTACCTTATGTTATATGCAGTCTCTCCACCCCTGGGCAGGTACAGGACTCACACTGTCAATACCAGCACTAGACAATGAAGCGATCACAAACACTGAACTCAGTTGCCTTGAAAAGGCCTGCACCCCCATGACCGTGTGAGTCTTTGGGGGACATCTAGACACAAACAGTATGAAATTCCATTTTTGTTTAGCTTTATCTATCTCAATTTTATGTGAGCTCAAAACGTTATCTTCATTCCAACCCAAGGAAAACCCCTGCCAGTGATACGTGTGGGGAAGATGAAGTGGAGGAAGGAGGGGGCAAGGCTGCAGGTAGCTGGGTTTTCTATCTTGTTCTCTGAATACCTGGCTTCCAAGTTCCTCTTGGAAAATAAATGAATCCTGGATTTCTTACAGGAATAATTATATCTGAAAATTTGAAAACAACAGAACTGCTTGACAGCTGCCCTTCACATCACAGTGTCACTACCAGTTAACAGATACCACTGATCAGCTGCTTTCAGCATGTTTTCGTGACTCTATCATCAGAATGGCAGGAAGTTTTACATAGTTTAGATGCAGGGAAAATGAGCTTCATCTAAGGAAGGGCACACTCAGTAATTTGCACTTCCTCAAATAATTTTTTTTGCTAGTCATTTCTAATTTCCATGGGCCTCTGATTATTTTAAATAGCAGCTACACTATTTTATTAGTCACCTATTATGTGTAAGAATCTATAATAAGGACACAGTGAAAAACAAGTTTGAATATAATTTGATTCTTGAGGGGATTAATACCTAGGGAGATTAAATCATAGAAATAGAGAAAAATATAAGGTGACATATATTAATAACAAAATAATATTCAAAAGAATAATCACTGAAATTGTTAAAAGTGTAAACCTGATGATAGAATTATAATTTTCTATATTGTTCTAACTTTCCTCTTAATTGATATCTTTTTTGTAGTTTTAGTACAGTATTCCAACATACCTCTTAAAATTAGAGAGCTGTTCCTATAGGAGTCATTAATTGTTGTTAATTAAAAAAGATTTTTCTCCTGCCCTCAAGCAAAGCGACTCAATTTTGATTGAAGTGCTTGATGTGGAAAGTGACTGATCTTGCAGGTTAAATTAAAAGTCCATTCATTCTAAGACTTGTAATTATATTTTTATAATAAAATGATATAAAAGCAAGATCTTTTATTTTCAATTCATTCATGTGATCATTACTGAAATTCTACAGTTATCAGCAATCGGCATTTTCTTTCCAATAATTAGGATTATATTAATTAGGATTAGTACTATAGAGGCTATAGATTAATTCTATAAGAATTGGATAAAGGTCAGAGTCCTTGGTGTTGTCCCTCTCACCACTGCCTAGGTCATATTTTATTTACATGATATCAAAAATACCAAGATCTCACAGCACATATACTGAAAACTGAAATCTACCACTTCATGAATTTCAATCTAGCCAAAAACCAGCTTCAGAGATAATTATTTCTTATTACTGATCTCTACCTTCCCTCTCTATTAGCCCTCAATATTCCACAACTGTCATCTTCAATTCCAAATTTTGCCTCCCTCTCAGTATAGGACTCTTATTGCTCCTCTTTCTTGACAGACACAAAACCAGTAAGGAGAAACATAGACTGAAGAAATGTCCTGATGTTACTATCATGTGTCTTTGTGCATAATTCCTCTGGCCTACAAATTCTATGTACCTCTCACTTCTTTTCAAAAGTCACTTTCTCCTGGGAACCTCTGAGCCATGCACAGTTTGACCTAGCTTCCTCTATACTTTGGTAGCATTGTAAGTATATGTTTATAGAAACACAATATATTACATATTATTATGTTATTTTATTTGCTTGCTTCTCCTCATTGAATTTGAAATTTTGAAGATAGAGTTTGGCATCTTTATCTGTATCCTGATATCTGAGCATAATGCTAGTCACGTTTGAGTACACAGTAAATACTTGTTAAATGGGAGAATAAATTAAATGGAATGTAATGACATCAAAATGTTCTATGTCTTTAATCTCCCCAAATTTGTTATTATCAAATAATCACAATAATATTGTATATATTTAGGAAATTTACTTATATTCTCATTCCTAAAGAGTAAACTTAGGAAATCACTCTTAAACATATAACATTAGTAAGGGTAGAGTTAGTGACTTTAAATTTGCAAAAGAAACTTTTGCCAATGATACATAATTCTCAAATCAAAGAGTAGATGCAAGACTTAATTCTTAACCTAATTATTCTGTATTGCCCCTGTAACTACATAAGAAGATTATTACAATCCAGATATAGCTGCAATTTAAGGCGGTTATTTTAAGAAGCTTCAACATAAAGTAAATTAAGGGACAAAATTAGATTATAAACAGGATAGCTTTTTACATTCAAAGTTAAGGTAAAAGCTGTTGGGAGAGGAAAATAAGGAAACAAGTAGATCAAAGAATGTGGCAACTCAACACACTTATCATAACAGAATTTAGGGTTTTTTTCTCCTGTCTAGACCTTTTAGTAGCAATCACAGTCACCTGAGATCAAGCAATAATAAAACCACATGAATCAAGGAGAAGAGACATAGGTTCATATCTTAAGTACATCTAATTTTGCTCTATTTATCAAGATTGTATAGTGTATTTTTCTGAGATTCATTCAGGCTTCCCACTAATCTCTATCACTCCTTTCCTGCTTCCTAGTCAATCCAATTAAGTCATCAGTAACAATGAATAGTCATCCCACTTTTTATCCATTTTCAACAAACATCAGACTTGGAAAATACTTGATAGCATTAGAGACATCCTAGTGATGAAACAGTCAGGGAACTCTAAAAATTCACAGGACATAAAAGGTACACATGTTTGTACTAATATTGCATAATTTCTTTACAAATAAATGATTTCTTTTGTAATAGATCAGCAAAGATAGGCATTATTGTCCCCATTTCCTATCTCAGAAAACTTAGCACTTATTTGGGGATATCATCCACCCATAAAGAAAATGACAGATGAGTGGGTGTTTGTTTATTTAGGGCCACCCAGATGAGAAAATAATGAGCATAGTAGTTATGTTTTTGTATATAGCATCAAGGAAGCAGTAAGGCCAGGGTACTGACTGAAATTGAAGGGTGGGGTTTTGGTTCACTATGAATTTATAGTAACATTCACAGCATTTCCTACTCTCACCTCAAGAGTTGATAAAAAATATAGAACTATGAAGAGTGATATATGCATCTATAGAGAAGGATACTTATTGGTCTGCACTGCATACAGTTTTGAGTACTCAAGGCTGTGTTATTTGCACCTAAGCCCAAAATAATCATGGTGGTTAGCCAGCAAGTATTGAGAGATCGTGAAGTATAGAAGGCAAAGAGGAATTGGAAATCAAAATGATTGAATAAATTCCAAAGGCTGGATTAGAATCCATGTTTCAATCAGCATTTCTAAGCCTTAAACTTAAAAAAAAATGATATAGAAAAGCTTGCAGAAATCTAGTTCCTTCATGATTGAAGCCAAACATAAATGATCCAGAAAAAGCTAAAGAACCAATGAGAATCAAAGGAATTATAATCCCAGGAACTGCTCCATCCACATAATAACACAAGCCATCATCAGGAAGGGACAGGGTATGAGAGCAACCACAGTTCTTGTCTCTTGTAGAGATTCCAAATGTCAAGTTTCAGGTACTTTCTATCTTTCACATCACAGAATGTTGCTTGAAGCTCAGTCTTAGAATTATTTAGGGACAGTAAAATCTATAAAATGTAAGTCTGTTTTTTAAATATTGAATCAATACAAATGTACTTACTACACTACCATTGTGAGCATAAAGTAAACACAAAATACATGAAGATAAAGTATCAAATTAATAACTATTAAAGTTTACAAAAACAATGACACAAGGAAAAGAAGAATATTCTGTTTCTATGATTTAATAGATTTCAGTGCTGTGAAAAAGTTGAGATTCATCTAGAAAGCCAAACAGTATATTTAGCATGCTATGAGCTAGGTTTAAGGAATGTTTGAATTGTTTATGAGTGAAAAATAATGTATGAGATTGAATGCTAGATTTTTAGTTGATGAAATAAATCTGAAGATGGATAATTTCTCCAAACAAATAATACAACTTCTAACTTCCCCTAACTTTAGAATAAAAATGACAATCTTATTTCAGAGACTTTAATAACATTGTGAAGATATCATTTTGTCTAAAAAGTGTATATTCTATCAGATTAAAAAATGATGGAAATGAAAAAGTCAAATGAAGACACAGAGAATAAAGCAAAAATATCCAGCTGAATTTAGAGCAGTGGACCGCTTAACATTAAGGGATCTGCTTCTAAAATGTTCTCTATATAAAATGAATGTATTATAAGCAAAATAAATAGACTTTATCTGACTAAAAGAGTCTGTCCCATTCCAAGTAGTTTAGGAATTATATTAATACAACAATGTTGAATTTTCTGAAAATCTTCACCACATAACTAAAATGGCATATTCTTCTTCAATATTTATTTGATTTCTTTTACAATAATGTTTGGAAGTAATGTTTTGTTTTCTAAACAATATAACTTATTTAATAAATATAAGACTAGATGGAATTTCTGTTTCTTCTTCATTCTACAAGGGTGAATTATGTTTTCTATACAAATGTGTCTATTTGCTGCCTTGGGGCATATAATTGGGTTATTATTTTATAATCATTTAAATCTTTACTCCACCTGCAATTCTACAATTTTATTTGCTTATTGTCTATTTTGCTTCATTAATATCATCATGGATTTTTATACATTGGTAGTTGTATAATAATCAATTTTTGACTTTCTTTATCTGTTTACTCTTTATTTTATGCTATTGACTTCACCATGTATTTTAATTATCTCTTGCATCCTATTTTCCCAGTTACTTCCTTGGTTGTGGTTCCTAAATTAAATATTTAGTTGATATGTTTTCAGCTTTTCTGTATTTCTAATACAAGAAATTAAGATTGAATGTTCCACCAAGTAAAATTTCACACTGCACCTCAAAATTACTTAATATTCTACCTTTTTATCATTTTACCTTTTAAAATCATGGTGTGATTTTTAACTCCAAAATTATTTCATACTTTTTAAAATTTAAAGCTATTCAATTTTAGTTATAGTTTTGATATTGTCTCTTCCTTTTATTTTGAAGTAAGAAAAATATATTTTTACATTTGTTGAATTAATTTTTCCTTTAACCTTTATGACATTTAATGTATATTCAAGAGACAATTGTGGTTAGAAATTGGTGTACTCATCTGTAGACATTAATTGTATTCCTCAACCTTTTGTATCTTTATTTTGAGGGGGGTATGTAGCGGGGCTGATTGACATTTCAGTAATTGAGACAGATTTTTAAATGTTTCATTAAAATATCGGATTTGCTGATAGTGGCAGTTTTCCCACAGAGCAGCTGTTCTGTTCCCGAGCTCTCACATGGTCTTCAGCATCACTTTTCTTTTCCCCGTCACGGAATTACAGAGAATTTCTTCTCTTTTGCTTCCCTCATTCTTCTTCATATGCTACTCCTAATGTCAAATAATTCATCTCTTGTTTTTGCAATTGCCTATTGACAGGGGGCTCTTATTTCTACTTCAAATACAGAGAAAATCATCAAAGTTCTAAGTTTACTGTCCTAGCTGTTGACAATATTATTGGGCTGGAATGTTGACTATCATTATCTTTCTAATACAGGACAAATATTTCTCTCTCATGAACTTCCATGTTCCTGAAACCTAAGCTCCATTTCCTGACAGTTCTAGGACATGGTAGGTATTTTATACACTTCTGTAACAAGTGATTTATTTTTCTCCTTGAATCCCTCCAAATGTATCATTTGAATAAATTGGAGACATCTCTATTAAATATTATAAAATTTATAAAATTACATAAAAGTATACTTTAATAAACGTAAACACAGACCACTAAAATATGTTTTAACATGTCAAGCATCTTAAATAATTTTACTTAACTGTCACAACAGCAGTAAGAAATGGGCATTAATATTTTTTTTTGTTGACAAAAAATAACCTCAAATTTGTTAAGTGCCAAAGAGGAACTCTTTAGAGTTGACTTTACCATCATGATCTTTTAAGAGAAAAATTTTTAAATCACATCTCATAATGTCCTTTAAAAAATCATTTTGGGGTTTCATTTGTATTATTTTAATGCCTTTTCATTTTGCACATGTTGCTACAACTTCAAGAACTATTGGAAGATTGAAGTGCTACAATAAGAATTTTATGATCAACTGCACTAGGATTGGAAATTCTGATGTCCGATAACACTCAGGTAAAGAAAGCAAAGGTTTCTACATGTGGTCCAACACTTATATCCCCAGAACTCTGAGATGCTGAGATGGTAGATCACAAGTTTGAGCTCAGCCTGGGCAGAAAGAAAATGAAAAAAACCTGGAGCTGCGGCATAGCACAGATGTTCTCGGTCTAATCCCCAACAGTGAAAAAAAGCAAGAAATTAAAATGAGAAAAA